>JANQAP020000583.1:3137608-3169612 GCA_026874005.2 Erythroxylum coriaceum
ATACTTGTCAAGAGGCCCAAATGATATCTCTCTCATTTAAGAGAGGTACAAATCCCATCTACGTCATTCACATCCCTTCGTATGATTCATTTAATATCCAACATAAGACTACCTATTATTCGGTTAAAGATAACTTAATCTAATGTCAAAATACTGAATTCCTCATGTAGGGAACCATGATGACTTCAGGTCAGAGGACTAAAGTCAAACCATATTGAGAATCACTAGTGACAGGAAACCATGTAGTGTTCTCTCAGTGAGTCGGTTCAATATATGTTCTCTAACATATATCTATGTTTCTGATTTGATAACTCATATCCATGACCAATAAAACGTGATCATCAATCAGAACACATACTAGCCTTAATTCAATTTCGTTCCACCAATAACGATCAACCAAGGACAGTTTAGAATAGTATTATAATGCTTATCGTTTTACTATCAAGTCACATATTTGATGACATAAACCTAATGCTATTCATGGAATGTAAATCACATTACATAAACAATATACATGCATATTTAAAAAAGTACCTCATAATATATTATTAATAAGTCAGAATGTCAGTACAAAAGTCACATATGACTATTGGCCTAGGGCACACTACTAACAATCTCCCACCTGCACTAGGCCCAATCGGTCAAATATCTAATACCCATGGACCTCGTATGACTCTCATGCTTAGGTTGTGGAAGAGGGTTAGTAAGTGGATCGAGTGCCTAAACAGTCCATATCCATTGTGGATAATAAGCTCATTTATACTGTACCTTATCCATTAGGGATACAAGGCTCATTTTACATAGTGAGCCTTTAGCTCTTAATCACATTTGGAGCTTGAAGCTCATTTTTTATGGCTACTCCAATAACAACTCTTATTATCTGATCATGCATTCATGTATGGAATGCATCTCTTATAATCAATCAATCATGTCAAGAAGCATTTAGTTCTTCACATTCACATACAAGTAGCACTTCAATATCACATTCATTCATTAGAATCATCGGATCTTCATTGTCTAGAATCAACACAATCAAATCACATTCATTCGGTAATTCAAATATAATATAAAACAAACAATTAATGGAGTGAGACCGTCTAGGTTACTCACCGACTGCTTCCATTGCTATTACATCAAGGTTCTGGCAACGTTTGGATGTTGACGTTCTAATTGCTCCTCTATATCAAGAAATATACACATATCACACTTTTGCACAATTATAAGTACTCATTTATGTATATGAAATACGTACAATGCATGTTCATGACAATTCCATGTATCACTCTATTATTCTCATCATGTAAACATTCATATTTCCAAATTCAAATAAGTATCACTTATAGTAATGGTTTATGCCTTAATAAAACCATTACAATCGAAATTCCTAATTTCTTGGTCAATTCAGATTTCTCCTATAACAACTTTCGGGTCAACTTTGCATGTTCTTATTAACCATGAAAATGAAGTAATTTGAGGATACCTTCTTCTAGAAAATTGTTCTTCTATCTCTTAAGTTTCTAATGACACCAAGATCATTCAATTAACTTTAGTATTTAAAAAGTTATGCTCAAAATACTACAAACTAAGCACATTTGAAACTTTGGCTTGAACATGATCATGCCGTCAAATTGTACAACTCATATCTCTCAATCACCATATTCAAAAATTATGAACATTATATCACTTGAAATATAAGAGAATAAACTACAACTTTTATGAAGAAACCTTTATCTAATTCGACATCTATCAATAAAGTTTATTCAATGTCAACAAGACATGATTTCTGTCTTGAGTAATATTACAGCCTCAGTCAAAACTTAATTTCAATCCAGATTTTGAAATTCTTAGAGATAGAATAAAAATTATATTTCTTTAGAAAATTGTATCCCTATGTCTCAAGTTTACATCAAATAAAAAATCATCTCAATTGGATAACTACAGTTCAAGATATCATCAAAATACCGAAGTATGTTAAAGTTATATAGAAAAGTTGGCCGCTGCGAAACCAGGAGTTGGCTGGGCAAACTTGTCCCAAGAGGAATCCTTCGTAAATTCCTGCAAGTTGGCTATAGCGAACTTTTACAGAAAGTAGTAAATAGGACTTATCCTCTAATTTTCCATATTTTATAACTTCCAATATTTTACATCTAACCTACCTTATACCTAGATCACCTTTTCTACTTCATTTCCTCTTCATTCTCAACTCCATTTCAACTCAATATCATTCACAAACAATTCAGAAATCTATGCTTGTTAATAAACATAAAAAAATCCATCATTCACACATTTTCTTCCATATTTTGCGTTTCTTCATCCATTTTTCTGCATTCTCTTTCTCTTCTTTGCTAAAACCAACATTTCTATTTGTTTCCTCTTCCATTTAACTCAACTTATTGACAACCAAATCAAAATCAATTATTACTCACAACATCAAAACCCATACTATTTATTCACGCATATTCAGTATGCATTCCTCACATTTTCTGCATTTTTCATCTTCCTCTGCACCTCTTCATTTTTTGCATTTTTTTCCATTTTCTTCTCTATCTAACATTTCTAATTTCACTTCACTCTCATTTCCATCAACTCTTTCATTTCTTATTAACTCATCTCTATATAACTATCTCACCTTAACTCTACATTTATTTTTGGTTCATCATTTAAGACACCAAAATATTCACGTATGTATACATATAAACACAGTGAAAAGGAAAACAGAGCATATATGTATCTATCAACTTTCATAAATTTTCTGGACTCTTCTCATACACATTTCCATTGATCTTTCAACTCTAAAAATCATTTTAATGCTACATTATAACATAATGATCATCAATTGCGTAATAACAATATATCTAGATTTTCATCTTACTTGTACAGTGTTCATGAAAATGACCACTATTTCCATGATTATGAAATGTCAAATAGATCCCCATATTTATATCATATTAATACTTCTCATAAGGATTAACACGGTACTTAGTTGTTAAAACTTCACAATCTTCAAAAATCTTCAAAAACCCTAATTCTCATGCATCCACGTACATCATCTTAAAGATGGCTTGGTTTAGGTTTTCTTAAGGCAAAGGTAAGAAAATAACAAAATGGGAGTGGTAACAGATAAAGGAAAGCAAGGTTAAATCTTGGTAAAGGTTTGGTGAATTAACAAGCAGTGAAGGAGAAGCTCGAAGAACAAAGCACGAAGATGACTAGACAAGAACAACAGTAACCTAGTCTTTCCAGTTAAAAAGAAACGTGGGTTTGGTATTTCTAACATAACCATATAGTTAAGTGACACTTATCACTCATCTAACTTCTAAGGCATTCAACTAGTTCCTCAATTAACTAGTTCAATCTTCTCCCAATTTTTTCTTTAATTTGTCTCTAAATTTCAATATCGTTGTCTCAAAAAAAATCCAAAGTCAACTCTCAAAAATTCTTCAATATCATTTATTCTTATTTCTATTTTCATTCCTCTATTAACTTGCCAATTGGCATTTTTCCTAGTCCAATAATATTCAATAATTTCGACAATTCTCCTAAAATTCATCAAGAATTCTAATTTAACAAATACCCTCTCTAAATTAGCTTCCAATACAAGAAACCACAATTCTCTATAAAATCACATATCAAAAATCATATTCACGTTCAAACAATCAATTATACCCAAAAATGTCAATGAATGCATGTACAAATATTTTCATTTGCAAAAATTCATATTCAAGTGTATGTGCATATCATATAATGCATGAGCATGAAATGCACTTTCTAATTTCTTAATAATCTCTTGTACTGACTATTCTAGCCTCGACAAGGGTAACAGGATGTTACAATTAATTTATTTGCATGTTTTGGTAACAAACTAAGAGGGTGAACTGAATAAAAATGAATAGATTGGATTAATGAGAGTTAGGCAATCTAATTGATTGTTTATTAGAGAGCTTTAGGACTAATTAGAATTGTGGGTAATTTGTGAGTTGATAGATTTCAAGTCCATAATTTGATTAAGGTTTACAATTTAGGGAGTAATTATAACTCAAGAGAGAGTAATCAAACCTACGATCGTCTAGAACTGGCACCCCATAACTGCATAAAAGCCTGGATTAGCATTAATGATAGTAAAATGCCCTCTCCTATAACTTAATTAATTCTTTTTACGAATTTCCATTTTTACATTATTCGATTATTGCTAACTTGTTTAATCTAGTTTACTTTTCAATTTATTATTCTAATTTGAGTCTTAAACCAAGCAAACCTGAATTAAATGGTGCCTAAGCATAATCTTTGTGAGACGATATCTGCTTTTTACTATAAGTAGCAACTCTTATACTTGCGATTTTAGATTAAAACAAGTAATTAGTTTTGCAATCAACAAGTTTTTAGTGTCGTTTCCTAGGATTGTTTTGTTTAACATCTTGTTTAATTTAAGTGACTTTGATTTAAGAGAGTTTGATACTTTTCCTTGCAATTTTGTAGGTGCATGAACACAAGGAGCACAAGAAGGTCTAACGAGTTTAGTAAAGAAGAGCTTTCAGATATTACAAAGCACGAAAGAGAGCTAAGAAGAGCTAGATGCCAAGACAAAATACAAAGGAATATGGCAGAAGAAGGAGAGCAAAGAGGAGCTGAAAGGACATTGATGGACTTTATAAGGCCAAGTTTCAGTCCTCAAGAAGTTGTAAGGCCAACAATTCAGGCCAATAATTTTGAGATCAAACCGGCACTCCTCAATATACTTCAGAGCAGTGTCCAGTTTTATGGGCTGTCTAATAAAGATCCCAATGCCCATCTTGTAAATTTCACGAAAATATGTGATACCTTCAGGTTTAATGGGATATCTGATGATGCTGTGAGGTTAAGATTGTTTTCATTTATCTTAAGGGATCGAGAAAAGGCATGATATAATTCACTTTGTACAAGCCAAATCACTACTTAGGAGCAATTAACCTAAGCTTTCCTGGCTAAGTACTTTCCCTTGACCAAGACGACAGAAATCATCAAAGAGATCACAAACTTTTAGCAAAGTGATAGGGAGTCATTATATGAAGCTTGGGAGAGATTTATGTAATTACAAAGGAGTTGCCCCCAACATAACCTTCTAAGGGAATTTCTTTTACAAACATTCTACAATGGTGTAACTCAGAGCACAAAGGGAGCAATAGATGCAACTGAATGAGGGTTTTTGATGAGGAAAACCATTGATGCAGCTCATGATCTTTTGGAAGAGTTGGTGAGTAACAGTTGTATGTGATCAAATGAAAGAAGTAAACAAGGGTCCAAGGAGCAAAAAGGAATGATTGCACTTGACTCGGTGACAGTTTTGTAAGCATAGATTGCTAGCCTTACTAAGCAGTTGAGCAATGCAAGGAGCTTCTTCATCCATAGTCTAGACCATACAGTTACAATGTGAATTATATGGGCAGGACAACTATGGCATAGCTGAATGTTTCTTACTAAGAGTAAGTGGTACTGAACAAGTAAATTACTTGGGTCAGCCGTAATAAGGTAACCATCTATACTCTAACACTTACAATCCTAGGTAGAAAAACCACCTAATTTTTTCATCGAGTACTAACAATGCAGGTGGCCAAGTGAGAACACAAGGACCTCTCAGATTTCAACAAGACTGACTTAGATCTTTGGAGAACAAATTAGAGAAGTTAATGGATGTATTCGGTTTAAAGTTCTTAAGCCAAGAGGAAGGACAAAGAAGAGAAGAAGAGAGTTAGAAGAGAATAGAGGTAAAGTTTGACCAGATTGCTACGAACCATACTTCATCCATCCATAACTTAGAGGTATAGGTAGGTCAACTTGCTAATGCTTTGTCTTCTAAGAATGCAAGAAACTTAGCAAGCAACAATAAGACCAATCCAAAGGAACAACTCAAGGCAATCACACCTAGGAGTGGCAAGCAACTAAAGGAGCCATGTAACACCCCACTCTCCTAGGACACATGCCCAACATCCTGAGTGATGTCCAAGTACTTACCCCACAAGAGTGGCATAGTAGAACAGTCAATAATCGAACTCATTACACTTTTTTTTTTACGATGCACACATATGCAAAATATTAATAATCAAAATTAGGACCATTCTTTTCTTTCATAACACCAAAATCACATTTATTAATATTACACCTAAAATCAATCTCATTTACAAACTTTTCTACTATGGAAAGTTATTACAAAACAAAAATATTCAAATATACATGTTACATAATTACGGAAGGCTCAATTTGATACAAAAACAAGAAAATACAAATGCAGACGCGAACTGATCTTGACCTTTATCTCTTACTTGAATGCAGTGTCTGCACTCCTGTTAGCCTAACGGGGTAACTCTTCCGAGCCTGAAAAATATTGCAAATTTTGGGTGAGTTTTGCGAACTCAGATGAGGTAACCATCATCGATGGTTCACTCAATTCATACATCACATCAATAAACGTAACATATTTTTTATATCTTTGCATATTCATAAAACATCACTTTTTACTTTTAGAACAATCATAATGATCATTTCATTCATGTAAGATACACACATCAAATATAAATGCAATGCAAGTAAAACTCACATTCATTTATTATTATTGTTGTGACTGAGTGTCTCTTTTTCTAGCCCATATCCCTTAGTGGATACCGAGCTGTATGAAATAATGTCCCATATCCCTTAGTGGATATCGGTACATTCACAACTGAGCCCGAGGCTCTGATCACAGTTTGAGCTTTACACTCTTTATCCTGGCGACTCTGGTCACAACTTCCTTTATCTTTCATACATTCTAATACTGAAATGATTCACATATCATATGTCCAATCGGTCACATACTTGCACATTCACATTCAAATCACTTCAAACTAAAGGTCCGGCATTTAACATCATTGTTGAGTAACATATAGTCTATCACAATCACATACAAGGAGCACTTTAATATCACAATCATCAGATCAGAATCATTGGACCTTCATGTCCAGAATTCAACAATCAAATCACATTCATAGATAATTTAGATCAGAAATTAAGCAAACAAATAATTAAGTGAGGCCGTCTAGGTTACTCACAGTACGCTCCAGATTAGCAATTGCTTCCAAGATCCAAAAACGTCTGAATGTGTACATTTATCCTGCACATCAAAATTATGCAATACATATATTGTACATATACATTAATAACTTTGCACAATTATAAGCATTCATTTATTCACATGTGTGCATATAGAATATGTACAATGCATGTTCATGACAATCCTGGGCATCTTTCCATTATTCTCATCGCATTATCAGTTTTACGTCAACACTCACCTAAGTAAAATTTGTACTTAGGGTTTATACCTCAAATAGACACTTTGAATCTAATTTCATAACCCAATGAATCATTTCAGATGTTTCTCCAAACACTAACTTTTGGGTCTACTATTTTCTGATCATTTAGATAATGAAAATGAAGTAATTTGGGAACAATTTCTTTTGAGAATTTTCCTTCTATCTCATAAGTTTCTAATGACAACAAAATCCTTTAATTTGGTTTAGTAGTGTAAAAGTTATACTTCAAATATTTTCAGAATGCTTTTATTCTGAGATAGTGCCCTATACTCAACTTCCACCCAGAATTTGAAATTCTTACAATCTGATTCAGAATTTTATTTCTTCAGATGACTTGTAGCCCCATGTCTCTATTTTATTCCAAATGAAAAAGCATCCCAATTGGATAATTACAGATCGAGATATCATCCAAATACCAAAGCATGTTTTATGCTGGAAAGTTCACCTCGACGACCCAGAAAAGTTCGCCGTGGCGAACTTTTCCTTTCGCATGAAATCTTTCAAGTTCGCCATGGTGAACCCCTGAGTTGGCCGCAACGAACCAAGGAAAGTTGGCCGCGGCGAACTTTGACAGAAGCATACGCAAAACATGTTTCATTTTCCAGATTTTCAAACTTCCAACATTTATATCTAACTTATCTTATACCTAGATTATCTCTTCCATTTCTTTCCCTCATCAACCTTTACCCAATTCAACTTAATAAATCACTCAAAAACAAAGCATATTTTTCATCACCCATGAAACATACATAAACATTGCATAACCAAGTCATCAAATCTCAATTTACTCATCATTCTAGCATAATTTAACCATACTCATGACATTTAAAGCATAACTTACTTGGTGTAGCTCCAAACTCTTCAAAACGTCACTCAACCCTAACTCCCAAGCATCCCACGTTCTCCATCTTCTAAAAGAAGTAAAGGATGAGTTTTTTTGTGGCAATGAGGAAAAAGATGGCAATTATGCTAGAAGCAAATGAAAAAAAGTATAATCTTCAAAGTTGAAGTGGTGGAGATTGAAGAAAACAAAGAAAATGAAGGTGTAGAGAAGAGAGTCAAAAAGAGGAAGATGAGAAGAGCCAAAAAATACAACAATTGGACTTTTAATGAGAATCAACGTTTTTAAGGGGTTTAAAATAAAAACTTAGTGGAGCTAAGGCATTGTTTGGCAAGTGACTTATGTCACTTGCCACATGTCTAATGCTTATAAACTAAAATCCAAATTTCTATTCTAATTTCCTCCCAATTTTCAATGACACTTGTCAATAAATCCCATAGTCATTTATCAAAATTTCCATTGCCATTTGACAGTAAATTCTACAACCATTTATCAATTGTTTTGCCACTTGGCATTTTTCCTAGTTCAAAAATTTTCCAAAAATTTTCCCAAAATTCTCCAATAATTCTAAATCACTAAATACACTTTCCAAATCAACTTTCAACATATAAAAACCACAATTCTTAATATAATCACATTTACAAATCAATTATACCTGGAATTTGTCAACGAATGCAAGTACAAATATTTTTATGTGTAAAAAATTCAATATTCACGTGTATGTGCATATCATACAATGCATGAGCACGAAATGCATTTTCTAATCTCTCAATTTTATTTCTCATTTATGGTATTCTCATCTCTAAATCTTAATATGGGAACAGGATGTTACAATTCTCCCCCTTAATAAATTTTGTCCTCGAAATTTTTATCCAAATCATCAGAAACAAGGGCAGGGGTAATGTTTCCTTCGTTTCCCATTTAACTTAATCACTCGAATAATTTCTTCCACTTGGCTATGGTCAATGGAATCACTCGATTTTTTTTATTTTTTTCCCAATCACTCATTCAAATATCAGACTATCTTAACTGTTTCCTCAATTATTTCAGATTACTCACAATTTTCACTTCCTGTGCTAATAATTCTTCTTTGTCAGATCATATCACTATTTCTTAGCACACTCGCATATAACACATTTATCGAACTATAACGGTGTTTCCCAAACATATCCATATAACACTGTGTGAATCCGAAACATCTTTTATTAATAATACTAACCTATAAGTCAATGGTCCTATTCTCATGATAAATTCATATGGACCAATTTATGTCGAGGTTAGTTTCCCCCTTCTCCTAACCTAATCACACCTTTATCTCTATCTAAGCACATCTTGATGAGGTGATACTATTAGGAGTATTTCATCCTTCGCATGATATTTCACATCTCTTTAGTGTCAATACACTCCACTCTTATATTTATCTCACGATATTCCATAACTTTGATGTTGATCCACTTAACTCGTTCATCATTATCTTGGATCATTTATTTCCTATTACTGATTCATTTCACTCATCAACAGTATCTCGAATCAATTATGGCCTTTAACCATTTTAGACGCTTTACATTTCAATGTGAGGGCGAAAGGCCCCTTTTTGTCATATAATGCCTCGTACAATATTCTAATGATATCACTTTGATAATGATTGTTAGGCTTAAATTCAATTAAACTACCCATTGATCTCATGTTTCTATGAACTCCAAAAATATAAGTTCTGAGCATATCTTCACCATGTAAGACTGTTGGTAATTCAATCATTTAGTCACTTGATTCTACATTCTTGGCCGTTAAGCACTATTTCGGCGTATTCCTACTAGGATGTATAGCCTAGGTTATTCTTAATGCTTTCTCCAACAATCTCCTTGCTCAATCATCATTATCAGGTACACATACTTCTTATTTCAATCATAAGTATCATTTTTCAATTCAAACTCGAAATTCATATTCATTTTTAATTCCTCAATAAGATTTATAATTCGTGATCCTCACTTTATACTTTGTCAATCTTTTCATGTGAAACTAATCTTAAATTTCAATGCAGTCAATCTTACTTCATTTAGCTCAAAAATTTACTTGACATTTTATTCTCTTTATTGCCTTAGGTATGGTAACCTCAATATCTGAATTTATGCCATTCTGTTATCGAATTTTATGTTCAAGCATTAGATACAACACTATCTTTACTAGATCATACTAATTTGTATCATCATAATTTTTCAATAATTCTATCCATTGTCTCTGTCTTATATTCAATCCATTCAAACTCAATAATTACCTCGACTTAAATGATCTGTACATTATATATAGATTCGAAAGGTTTCACTGTGCATATGACGTCTCGAAGCTTTCAAAACAGTTATTATTGCAACAATTCTAAATTATATATCAAATAATCAACTCATAAGTCTTTAATTGTCTCTATGCATATGAAATCACCTTATTATGTTGCATTAGATTTCATCCTAATTCCTTATGTGAAACCTCATTATATACTACATAATCTCCAATTCTAAATGATATAATTATCATTGATGTTATACTTTCTCCAATTTCTCTTTACATTCATCAGTCATACAATCTACACATTTTTCCTTAGACATTTTTGTCATAGGGATAAGGTATAAAAACTCCTTAATTGTGTCTAGTGGTATCCAATATACAGTTAGTTCCAGAGAACTCCCGATCTTTTATACATACGCCTTGGAGTTTCTCACTTCATTATTACCTCTACTTTCTCTTTGGGTCTCTCAATATGCCATGTTCAGATGCTGAATGACTTAACATATTATTTGATCAAGCTAAGATTCACTCTTATTGAATTTAGCATATAACTATTTCTACGTTCATGATATATAAGAAGTACCTCAAATATTCGAAATATTCTCCTCAACTTTTCGAACACATTCAATATATCATCTATGATCACAGTCACCAATTGATCCAGTTTTGCTTGGATCACTTTAATTTTTAATACCATAATACTGTTAGGGCATTGTGAACTCTAATAGATATAACACAAAACTCCCTGTGCCTATGATCTATTCTGGTAATTCTTTAAGAATCTAGTTCCTCAATGAGGTAATATTATCTCATGGTATTTTCAGTTTCTCAATTGTCTCTTCCCAATTGACTCCTTCTTTTGAATTATTTTCTCAATTCATTTGATTTTCTCTGATTTTCACACGGATTTATTCTAATGCCTACTCATTCATTCTAGTTTCTCCACATATTTCAATTCAATTGCAAAAATAACTTCCTATGTTGGTAACCCATTCATCAGATCTGATTTGTACCTTTTATACTTAATATCAACTTAATTTTAAGAATCCATTTACTTGGATATTTTACATCAATAAAAAAAATGCATGCTCTCTCAATAGCATATTCGACATCGTATCCTTAAGTCTCCGTTAGGATTAGGACTCCAATATTCACTTTTGATTCATTACAAATTTATTTCTGATTTGCTCTTTCATTAATCATCCTTAAAGTAAACTATCTGGTTTGTGTAACCTAAGTCGGTGAAATTCTTTTTTGAAAGAAGATTTCTTGCTACTATCATCTATACTATTCATGTAACCTTTATCAATCCACAGTTATCATCATTGCATTGTCAGCCATTCTTAATACCTCAAGAAGATCAATTTCTATCGTTCTTATGAGGCCATAATGTTCTAGTTACCAAATCTCGATGAAGTAGTAAACATGTTTACTGTCGCATATGCTTAGGTGTGTATCATCAAAGTCATCCCATTTTGTCAAAAGATTTATCTCTGACAATTCTCTAGTTTATATATATATATATATATTACACTATGATACTTGATTTCAATCGATCCTAGAAAATATTTCTTTTTTTAATCATGTCCAAAATTGGGGTATCCCTACCACGATCGTGACAGAAACTTATTTTTTTGTCAGGCCACTATCGTGCCCTACACTTTCTTCCTTGCTTTAACACATATACTAACATTAATTATATTCCAATGTTTCCAGAATTTACTTATTCTAATGCTTCATAATTTCATAATAATTCAACCACCATATTGATTGCATTCACTCTTCCCATTTAATTCATCATCTTTTTCTTAATCTCTTGCATACATAAAATCCTATCTTATGTGCATTTCTAACTTTCTCCTTCTGCGCCTATCTTCGATCATGGGGACTCTGCCACGATCATGACAGAACCAATTAGTCTTAACCACGATCCTCGAATCCATCACACATATTAACTTTATTTACCCTCTCAATCCATCCCCAACTGATCCTCATAAACGCTTCCATACATTACTCTGATTCATCTCCTGAGTTTGACTATGGGGACTAAGACTTAAGGACATTAAATAAATCATAGATCACCTCATTTATCTTTCCTAAGTAATTATTACATGTGTGTTCAATAACATTATTCACCAATGTGATCACATTATCAGATATGTACTCGTATTAACTGACCAACTTAAACCTTGATAACTTCTATACATATCGATATCATTTATCTCATCTTCCCGTTATCATTTATTCCATCTTACATATGTATGTTTTCAATCAGTTCAGAATTGTAGAAGCATTATCATCATGAAGCTCTGTTCTCAATTCCACTGACATATTCCTACACTAAATCATAACTCTCTTCATATTATTCAATTAACCATTTCAATGCCAATTTCACCCTCTCTAGGTTATAGAAAGAATTTGGTTTTCTTTCAACCTTGTTTATACACTTTAATTCTTGTCATTTTTATCACATCTCTTCTTTCCTCAATCACTTCTTGAAGATGTATCCACATCTATATCACATTCAAGGATTTACCACTATAGTACATTATTGGTGTCATATTCAATAATACAACCACAATCACAAATGTAGCGAATCCTTATCTATCATACCCAACCGTATATTATTTCTTCTTTCTAAATATCCACAATACAACATTGATATCATATTCAATGGTATAACCACAATTTCAAATACATGGAATCTCCATCAATTATATCGGAACACAGACTATTTCTCATTTCTAGATATCCACATAGTTCCATTTTCTAACATTCTGACAAATCATCACTTTTCTCACTATTTCTATCAGCTTAAGCACTTAACACATGCTCATGCGTGTGACTCATACTCATACAACTCAGATTAGGGATCAGTTGCTACTATCTGCTATGACATGTCTAAAATGCATGTAACTTGACACCTATTTTAGAAAACGCCCATAAAATATAGTAGTTTTGGGCTCTGATACCACATATTGTAACACCCCACTCCCGCAGGACACATACTCGACATCCTGAGTGATGTCCAAGTACGTACCCCACAAGAGTGGCATGGTAGAACAGTCAATAGTTGAACTTATTACACGTTTTTTTTACAATGCACACATATGAAGTTGATTGAGGAAGAAAGCAGTGGCAAGTGAAGCGGTAGAGGTTAAAAAAGATATAAATGTCTCTATTCGTGAAGCGAAAAAAGCAGAGGAGATGAAGTTGATTGAGGAAGAAAGCAAATAGTTCACCTTCTTATCAAACAAACTGTTAGATTCGATGGAAGATTCAGGGAGTTTCGTTATTCCCTATTTTGTTGACAGTTTGTCGCTGAAAAGGACATTACTAAGCTTATTAGGTTTCCTTACTTTGATATATTATGTCCTTTTCATTATCATCCAACATGTAGCTTATCTACAAGCTACGAAGCAGATATTGAATGAGAACGGTGGAAACAAGCCACTCATAATTGATCCTTACTAAGTTTCCAATGATGCAAGGTCAAGCTAATGACCATTACTTAGCATGTTTAGTAGTTAAATTTAAATTCTGTGTAGTTAGATTTGTTTTAAACTATGATAAATAAGTTTTCACGATTTGAAATGGATGAGGATTACTAATTCTCTTACTCTCAGTGAATTAATTATAAAATAAGAAAGCAATCTCAGTGGCAAGTGAATTTGATCTCTGACAACATTTCCATCACTTCCTCAGTCACTATGACGGTTTTATTTTCTAAACCTTTCTCTTTTAAATTCTTTCCTTATTTTATTTTGTATGTATTCCCATCTTATATGTTGTTTGTTTGCTTTTTTCACATTGAGTACAATGTGTTGTCCAAGTGTGGGGAGGGATGCGTGTTGCATGTTTTTATTTTGAATGTGGATTTTACATGTTAGTTTGTTTTAGGGTGCATTACGCAATTTGTGTGACTGTTTCAATGGCTAGGACTTAACGGAATCGGTTTAACTATGAACATTGTCTTTTACGTTGTGAAGATTTATTAGCTTATGAAATTAGTGACCTAGGTTACTTTGGCTAAATATGCAGGTTAATTAAGATATGATGTTAGTTTATTCACCCTAGGAATTTGTCATATTCATTTATAATTTTAGGCCAATCGAATAAGTATCTTCGTTAGTACCTTTTTATGAGAATTATTAGCTAAAGAAATGAGGTAGATAATAATAATAATAATAATATAAAATATATATGTGAAAATCATAAGCAAATAACTATTCTGCTGGCCTTCGAGTTATAAATAGAGCCAGTAGCCAGTTGAGAATGTGATGTAGATGCATAACTGGATCGACAAGCATCACAAATGTGTGCCTTCACGTCAAAAGGTTATAATGACATTCCAACCATGCCACTTAATAAAAACATGACCTAGTTGAGTAACTAGATCGATATTCATCACAAATGTTTGCCTTCGTGTGAAAGGCTAGGTTCATGTTAATCAAAATTAACAAAAACAGTGTTTTGTCAGATAAAATCTACCGATATTAGTGAATAACTTCAATTTTCATGAACACATACTTAAGGATAGTTACATTTTTTATTGATCGAATAAATATCAATGTGTGTATGAAAATGGTAAGGGTGAATAAACTTAACATTATGGTCTGGATTAGTTGTATATTTAGTCCAATGTAATTAAACACAAGTTTTGCAAGTTAATAAGTTAGAAAAAATTGAGAGATTGTGTTTGAAGTTAAATTAGTTTCAAGAAGTTAAATTCCATTGCCTCATTACTGCATTGCTTGCTTTGTCTTTTGAAATGTTGTGTGTTTTTCTTATTTTCTTTTTGCTTGAGTACAAGCAAACATTTAAGTGTGGGGATGTTGATAGTCGTAGGCTATATAATGTTCTAATGGGTAGTTTATTATGTGTTTGGCAGTTAAATTGAATTATTAATACATGTTTAGGTTAGGTTTCGGTTATTGAGTTAGATATTTATGTTTTGAGGGTTTTTAGGGTTATAGAAGACTTTTGAGCTTCAATTTTATGTTTTTGAGGTGCCTTAATGAGTTTACTGGTGTTTCAGGGAAAATATAGAAGAACTGAGGAGATTCGAAGAAAACCCGAAGGAGAAAACAAGCCCACGATCATGTCCCAAAAGCCACGATCATAACAGAAGGCTCATTCCACAATTGTGTCATGCATGATAGAACACGCGGATAGCCTTCCGAACTTGAGTTTTTGAGGGACATTTCAGACCTTTCAGACTTGAAAAAAGCCCTAAGGTTGCCGAAATTAGAAAAACCTATAAACAAGGTTAATAAAGAAACCCTAACGGAGCTTCACTTCTTCCAATTTTGAAAAACCCGAAAGGAGAGAGAAAGAAGAGTGAAAAGGAAGAGGAAAAAGAAGAAGAGGAGAAGAAATAGGTCTTCTGACACTACTGACTTCCCAAATAAGTGGTCTCCTGATGCTACTGCCTTCTGCATTATCTGATCCAAGTTCTTCCTCCTTTCCATTTTCATTTTTGTTCATTCAATGTATAAGATTGAAATGGATTATATGAAGATGGATTTTAGTTGTTGATGATTTTTTAACTCTTCCTTCGGAATTTTACCTTGGTTTAATGTTAATATAGTCATTTTTTGTATTTTATTCACTGGGTGTTGTGATTAATTGCGGTATTTGTATATTTAGGTAATAAACTAAGAGGGTGAACCAAATAAAAATGATTGGATTAGGTTAATGAGAGTTAGGCGATCCAATAGACCACGTGATTAATCATATCAGTTTTTACATGGAGAGAGATCCCATGTGAGACCCAGTAGTTTATTAGAGGGCTTAAGATCTAATTAGGGTTGTGGGTCTTTTGTTAATTGAGAGATTGGAATTTTCATAATTCAATTAAGGTTTATGATTTAGGGTTTAATGGTTATAACTCGGGAGAGAATAATCAACTCTACGATAGTTTAGAACCGACACCCTATTAACCCATAAATGGCTAGATTAGCATTAATGATAGGGGAAATCCCCCTTCTCATAACTAGGTAATTTCTCTTGATTGATTTCCATTGTGATTTTTTGTGCCACTCAATTTTAATTTCTTTTCGTGTTAAAATTTTGAATTAATTTCTTGAAATCAAATTTTCGTATTTACTTTCTGATGCAATTTTTATTTTCATGTTATCAATTTTTCGAGTCTTAGAAAACATAGGATTAGATTAGTTTACCCTCCTCGTGGAATCGACCCTTCGCTCACTACAAATCACAGCCCGTTCACTTGCAGTATTTGAAGGCTATAAATTGTAAACTTGCAAATCTTACGAACGCCAATCATCCTAGATTATTTCTGTTAAATTCTACATGCATTGCATTTTCTTCACCTTATATGTTTTTCTATAACACCTGTGTTAGATGTAATGGTAATTGTCTTGCACATCCTGCCTTCAAAATTTAAAAAATTTAAAGGATTGTGATCCTTTAGGAGAGATTACATCATTGCTAATCACAGGTTACATTGTTATCTTTTTTGTCTATCTTACTTCATTATACTAACATTTTTCCTTTTCTGCTCTAAAACACATAATTTATATTTTCTTAAACAGCATGAAACCAATGGTCCTCACTCTATACAACGACTTTGAAGAACAGTGTTGCCTGCAATTGTAGCTGTACAGCCTTCGTTTCATGTAGTACTCGTATCGCGAGTCAAAGTTACCCAAAAAATTGTAATTATTAACCCTCATCTAAGTTTAATGATCTCTTTCAAACTTGATTAGACTATCTAATCTAAATTGTCTTCTTGGTTTGCATTCATAGATGTTGTCGTATTTTTATTCCCTAATAAAGCTTAATTTTTTCATTATTGTACGAATTTTAGAGACTAGAAACTACGTGTCATAGTTTTAATATAATATTATTACTTACAAAAATTAAATATTTTCTTATAAAATATTCAAACTACATACATTGATAATCCAAAAAGTAATATTTTACATATCAATAGATATTTGCTAAACAAAACTTTGAAATAGATAATTATTTAAAATTTTCTATAAAAAAATTTATCTAAAATCAATTATTTTTATTAGATGAATAAAATCAAAATTTTTGTAACTGTCCCACTAATATAATAGTTTATAATAAAAATTAATTACTCTTATCTATATTTATTATTATTGTAAAAATATTAAATCTGATTTTAAATTTATAAAATATAAAATTTTATTATAAAAATTAAACTATGACATAAAATTTAAAAATTTTAACATGAAATAGTTTTTTTCCAAAAATAAAAATTGGATTGATAGAGTAAAATTGAAGAACTGCGTTAAGAGAGTAATTAATTGTCAAACAATAAAATGACAATACAATACATTAACACCATACAATTAAACCAACTGGGAAAAAAATGAAACACAAAAGGAGGAGTTCATATATGGAAGAAGAGGAACCATGTGAATAGTCACTTATTGAAGAAACTTATTATGCATGATGTCAATAAATTGCTTACTTCTCATGGGTGTCTTTCTCCTCTTTTGCGGTATTGCAAACTTTTCTCCACATCTTCCAATTCCTCTGCTCAAATACTAACAGGTAAATGACCATTGTTGTTTGTTTAACTTATTGTTCTAATGTTGTTATTTGATGGGTTCTTTACCAATTTGACAAAAATGATTTTTCTTCTCAAGTTGCCATTTTTTTTTGATAAATCGGTAATTAAATTGATAAAGAAACAAAAAAAAGGTTATTTACATCTCACGAGAATGCCTTATACGCAATTCTCTATCTTTCACAATATGAGCAACCTCCTCAAAGAACAAGAAGCATTTAGCAAGAAAAGACTCCAAAATACCTCCTAAAATGCCCAGAACAAATATGTACCATCCCAATTGAAATCAGATACTCACAAGCATACCTACCAGAACAAAAAACAGACAGTATTGCTCTCTTAATTGCCCAGAAAATCTAAACTCCTCTGTATCAGTGTAGCTGTTGATATGCACCTTAATGTGTTTGCCTCCATCTTATATCGGAGTGCTTGCTCCAAGATTGTGTAGTCCTTCTTCTTGATCAGAGATTGCTCCCTTACCAGATATTCCTCGAGTGCTGAAAGAGATAGGGGCTTCCTGACCTTTAAAAACTTGAAAACTCGAGTAAATCGGATCTCCATGGATTTTGATGCTTTGAATTAACAGAAGCTACAGAAAAAGATTAAGTGACCAATAACAAGAAATTATGATTATTACCTCCTCACTGTGTTTGAGCTTAGATTCTCCATAACTTGGAAGATTATTTAGGAATATAAACTCCCCACATCCTTGACTTCATCTTTGAATGCTCTGTGATTCTGCTCCTTAGAAATATTATATACAGTAATAGACAAAAGGAATGGGAATAGGTTACTGTCAATGGTATTTAAGGACTGATTATACCATAAAGGTATGGAATGGAGGGATATATTAGTTGCGAGGGGAATATGAAAGTGAATGAGGCAATGTTCCCAAATGGTGTTGGAGAAGGGGCAGTCAAAAAACAAATAGTGAATGGTTTCATTGTCCGAGAGACATAAAGAACAAAAGTTGGGAGTATTAAGGTAGAGCAATTTGTCCCGTGTTTGCAACTAGTTGAGAAAAACCAGCCATAATATAAAGGAGCACCTAGGGTTGCTACTTTTGGACCAAACCAGTTTATACCAAGCGACTAGCTCCAGTGGTTATCTTAAAACATTGTAGGCTGAGCTAATGGTGTACTATTTTGAAGGGCTAGGTAACCATTCCATATAGTCTGGAAAGGAACTATTTGGTTGGTACTGTAGGGGCTCTAGGTTTACAAGGATCTCTATATTTATCTTGGGCCATCTCCACTTGTCATTACTGATAATCTCTGAGACTCGAGCTATCATAGGTAGCCTCAATCCATTGATCTCCCTCGGGGAAGAGAAGAACTTCATAATTCCTCTAGGATGCCACAGATCCTGTCAAAAGAGAGTAGTAGTTCCATTTCCTATCCTAAATCTGAATTGGTTCCCCAATTTGCCAATTTTTAGCATTACTTTATTACTATAAACTTGACAAATTCATGGAACTACTCCTTCTACTGTAACTAATGTTTCTCTAACCATGAAGTTACTCTTTCTCTGACCATCGATTCCCCATCAGTAAACTTTGTTAAACTTGACAGACTACTATAGTGTAGCACCCCACTCTCGTAAGGCATATTCCCGAACATACCGACTAAATTTAAGAACATACTCTACAAGGGTGGCACACTAGGACAATCAATCAAACTCAATACAAATTTTTTTCACACATTACACGAATTTTTAGAAAACAAAAAATCATTTTTGGCCCATTTTATCCATAAACGTCACCTATCATAAAAGTCATTACAAATTCACATTTGATATGAATTCAAGCAACAACACATTTTTATTACAACTAAAGCTTGATTTGGCTTGTTAAATTTCTAAATATACTTAGTCATGCATGTCATTACAATTTACAATTCATAAATACAATAAACAACAATTGCAGAATACAGATCTTAATATAAACTGACTGAAGAAATATGTAGGTGGAAACTAGTCCCGACCCCGAGCTCATGTCTAAATACAGTGGCTATTACTCTAATTTGTTTAACTGGATATCTCCTCTAAGCCTGAAAGACAACATTGCAATTTTAGTGAGTTTTGCAAACCTAGTGAGCGAACCATCCTCGATGGGCTCACTCATAGCAACACAGAACAATTCACATATTCAGAATTTGTTCATCATTTCACACTTCAGTTTCGGAACAATACATATATCTCATTTCAATTATTCATTTAATACACATTAATATATTTATATGCAATGCACATGTGACTCACTTTCAATTGTTGCTTTGCTATGACTGAGTGCCTTTTAACTATCCCGTATCCATTGTGGATACTAAGTTCATTGATAACTGTCCCGTATCCGTTGGAGATACCAAGCTCATTATACATAGTGAGCCTTCAGCTCTTAATCACATTCTAAGCTTTAAGCCCTTTTTTTTGGTAGCTACTCTAGTCACAACTACCTTTATGTGATCATACATCTCATGTAATGAAATGCATGAATTCAATATATGCAATCAATCACATTTATTCAGTACACATTCATTTTTTCGCATTTTCATCAGATCTATGTCTGGCATTCAATGAAACGTTGAGAACACTTATTTCTTTCTCATTCACATTCAATAAAGCACTTCCAATACATTCATATTTATCAAACTCCTTGGACTATTAATGTCTGGAATTATTTCCAATCACATCATAATTAGCTCAATACAAAAATTCAAACAGAAATAATCAATCAATATGAGACCATCTAGGTCGACTCACAGTACGCTCCAAATTAGCATTTGCTTCCATGATCTGGAAATGTTTGGATGTTGATGTTCAATCCTGTGTATCAACTTCAGATAGTACATACATTACTAATTTGCACAATCACATAAACATTCAATCGTACACACACACATATATATATATATAATGTATAATGCATGCTCAATTTGACTATTTTGAGTATGTTTCTTTATTCACATCTCTTGATCATTTAAACATCATCATTTGTGTATATCAAGCTCGCACTTAGGTTCATAGCTCAAAGAACTTTGTTATTCTAATATCCTAATTCAATCATTCATCATTTCTTTTCTAGCATCATATGATCACATAATATTCAAGTTCTCATTCATTCTTACTTATTACAGATTACTCATCTTCTTTGAATCACATTAGCATTCATAGGGTCACTTTAACTCTTATAACATCCCTAAATTTCCAAAATTTATCTCATTAATATCAATCATCCATGCTTAAGTTATAAACTTGATTATCACCCTAAGTATATCACACATTTAATCAATTAATCCATCATCATACTAGGTTCATTTCAAGCTTTATTTAATCCTAAATGCATCATAGGAAGGTACCCTATCGAACCTTACACAAAAGAAGGAAAATTCACATTAATGGCCATTCACACGATTGTGGAGGCCTTCCCACGATCGTGGGTTAAGCCATCCGTGAATTTCCAACCCCCCACATTCATGGAAGCATTCCCACGATCGTGGGTTATGTAAATCTGAACATTCCTGCTATCTTTCTCCATGTTTTCCATATTTTTAACTGTCATATGTTATAATCAAACCATCTTATGCACAATTAATCATTTCTACTTTATTTCCCCTTTATTCTCACCTCATTTCCAATTCAAAACATTTTTGAAACACATCATAAATCATTGTTCATCTTATATACAAAAGTAGGGCATCCAAGTATCCATACATTTATCAATGTTTTAGCTCACATTCAATTCCATTATCAACTTCAATTTATCTCTAAACTATCATCTTATTTCTTCTCTTTTCAAAACACTACACTTGCCTTTTCTTTAACTTCAAAGCTCAATCTATTTTCTCAAATGACAATTTATAACTTACATTACTCATAAACTTAAAACAGAACACATTTATATCATTCCTTCATTTGTATTTCTGCACTCATCTTATACACAAATTAGGTTATAAACAAATCTCTTTATTCCTCAATTATTAACTCTTATTCAAACACCAATTTCATTATTTATCATTCAAAAAACAATACATAACCTATTATTCATCATAAACAAAAAAATATGACATGAATATTTCCATTTATTCATCCACGATGTAGTATAAAAATCAACTCCATTTTTGTTATCATTTAATCTCAAACTATCATCACATATTTTTATATTTAAACAACCCATGAAGATTTCCATTCTCCATCCACGTTACATATATTTTCAAAATCATTTTCATAATCATTTCTCCTTTTAAACTATCATCAAAAACATGTTTATCAAGCAAGCCATGAAGAACAATATGCTATTTACTTGATTTACCCAAAGGTTCTTCAAAATCTCCAAGAAACCCTAACTCTTTATGTCACACGATCATCGTGAAGGGTGGAATAGGTGGGTTCTTTTAGTGACAAGAAGAGGAAATAGCAAGGATCTTAAAGTAGTAAGGTAAAAGATGATGGCAACTCAAATTGTAAGTGTAGGGTTGGTCAGAAAATGTCATGAATAGAGAAGGATAAGTGAAGAACAAAATGAAGAAGAGCATTTAACCAAAGAAGTAAAAATGAAAGACTAGAATAGTTGTCTTTCAATTAAGCCATACATAAGTGAAGTATGTGGCAAGACAAGTGACACTTGTCACTTGCCACATGTCACCACCTTGTGGTCTCCACTTGGTCTTTTAAATAGCTAGCCCATTTGTCTCCCAATTTCTAATCTAAATGTCTCCTAATTTTCACCAAAAGTTCAAAATTAGTATTTATACTCACTAAATCAATTTTCAAGACATAAAATTTACTATTCACATCATAATCACCTTAAAATCATTTATACCCCAGAATATGACAAATGAGTGCATAAACAATCATTGCAATGTATATAAAAATCAATTTGCGTGTATGTATATGCTACTGATATGCACGAGTATGCAATCAACCTTATAATTTCCCAATAATGGTTCTCATGTATAATTATCTAGGGTTGTAACCCTTAGTATGGAAAAACAGGATACCACATATAACCCTTCGTCATTACTTCTCTTTTGACCTCTACCACCCATCATGCACTAGACCATCACACTACCCGTGACTACTTCTCTTCGTCCAGTTCACTTTTAATGGGTTGCCTCTAGATTATAAATTTTTAAAAGTATAACAGGCCTTGATGGATGTTCTCTTATACAAGTTTTTTGTAGAAAGCAAGACCATCATCTATCAGAGGGAATTCAATGAAAGTAATTAAAAAATATAAACCAAGTAAACCTACATTTCTCGTCTCTTTCTTAATTGCTTGTGAATTAAACAAAAACCAACTTTCAATCAATCTTTATGGATGAGAAAAGGTAATGCACAAAACAGAATGACTGAGGAACCCAATGATGCCAGTAATAGTCAAGGTTATTGTTGCTATCATTAATTTGAGTGTATAAAGTGGAAAGTGAAGTTTGGTATCTTTTCTGTAAGTGATATTATTCTATTTTATTTATTTATTATTACTTTATCCTACTTATTTATTTATTATGTATCTAGTTATTTTATCACATTTTTTTTATATATATTTATTTTCTAAAATCTGTTTGTCACTTTTGCATAGTTTTTTTACCCTATTTATTTATGTATTTATTATTTGTATTATTTGTAACTATTTTATTTGGTTTTGTTTTATTTTATTTCTTTATGTACTTATTTAATTTTATTTACCTCCACTCTTAACATCTCAGTTTTCATTTGCATCATTTTTTATTGTCACATCTGTATGTGGGTCTACCGGAAATAGCCTCTCTACTATGTAAGGGTAAGGCTGCGTACTATCAGACCTCCCCAGACCTCGCTTCATTGCGAGATTTCAAACTGGGTGATGATGATGATGATGATGATGAAAGTGGAAAGTGACACGAAGATATTTATTTTCTCTTAATTTTTTCTACTCGTTGACTTTATGAATTTTTTTCTTATAATTTTTTTAGCTACTTATGTTGCTTGCTTCTAATACATGTTTCTTTTAAAAATGCAAGATGGTTAAAATTGGTAATTATATGAGAAACTGCAAGATGGTTAACAATGGTAGATCTTTATCAAATATGGATGATGAACAAAATTCCTAGTATGGTAAAGGAGTGAAAAGCTATAGAGGCTTTTAATCAACAGTCTAATGCTACATTTTGAACTTTAAATAAGACATCTAGACGAGAAGGGAAAGTTATTAGCATTAGTGACGTGATCTTCTAAATTATATGACTGTACATTTAATTTTAATATAATAATTTATATGTATATTAATTGCTATTTTTTAAATAGGAAATGTACATTCTAAAAATTGTAGACGAGGACCAATAATCAATGCTAGACTTGTCAAGAAGAAAGCTGAAGGAAAACAAATTGATGTTCAATTTCCTCCTCCGTACTATAAGGTATGCGGTTAACATGTCAGCCTTTTCAAGTCGGAAGTTACTATATACATTCGGCAACTTGCACCACTTCATGTCTTTAGCTGGAAAGAGATTTTTGAGGATGATGAGAAGGCAATGTGGTTATTGTTAAAGGTATGACACTTTTTTTAATTGCAATAGTGTTTAGTTTAATTGTAATAGAGTTTAACTTTGTCGTTGCATTGAATTTACTTCTTAATTTTCCTAACTGCATTTTTATCTGAATTTTAGGATAAATTCAATTTCTCAAATCAGGTGCAATCTTGTGTGATGCAACAAGTGCATAAACAATATAAAAATCGACATTATCATTGCACAAAAGCTATGTCAAGAGCAAAGATTGCCCAAAGGATATGGAGGAAGGTGATTAGGAATGGTTGATTGAGAATAAATGGGAGATTATAAATGTTAAGGTAATTTTAAAATTTAAGTACTTTAATTTATTTTGTTAGTTGTTTTCTTTTATTAAAAATAAATTGTTTATCAATGTATAGGAGGAAAGCGAAAGAAACACAAGTAATAGGGAAAATTAAGGGATGAAATCAGTTTCTGGTACAAAGTTGATTGTGCAAATTGTATATGGGATAGTAAAGTAAAATTTTATCTACTTAAAATTAAAATTAAAATTTCTTTAAAAAGTCAAGTTACAATTAATCATTAATTTTCTTTGTCTTCGTCTCTGTCTTTTTTTCTTTTTAGAAAGATAAAGATTTTGATGAGTTGCCCAATGCTATTATAGTTTGGAAGGTATCATGACAAAAGGCTAATGTAACTTGGTTTGTTCCAAATGGAGAAGAAATAATGGTATGGAAGTTATAGTCAAATTAGATTTTTTTAAATAAAAATTTAAAATTACTTTACTAAATTTTCAAATTCTATATAAATATATAGAATAAGCTTCAAGAAGAGGGAGAGAAAAAGAAAGAAAAGGTTTCATCTGCACCTTTACCACTTGTTGAGCATTTCGGTCTTGTCATAGAAAGAAAGTCAAACTATTCACATGGTTTAGGTGTTAAAGGGATAACATCTAAGTCTCGAGAAAAAAATGAAATTCTAGCTAAAGTTGATGCTGTAAAGAAACATGCAAGTAATTTAGACGATGAAGTTGTAAGACTTATTGAAATCAAAAAACACAAAATGAAAAGATTCAAGCTCAAAATGAGAAAATTTGAGCTCAAGATGCAACTATTGACAAGCAAGCCACGGAAATAAAACAAATTTCAGCTATTTTTACACATTTGGTAAATACTGGATTAATTCCTCGTTTTTTACTCAATGTTTCTATCTTAATTGGAGATCCATCAAGTGTCACAACATCAACTACCCCAACTACTCATGTAAGTATATAAATTTATAAAATCTGGAAAAGTTACTATCGCTTCTTATCATTATCATTATATTATTATAAAATGTAAGTACTAAATTTATAGCTTAATATTTTATAAACTAATCAATTGATTCTTTTTTATTTATTTTGTAAGAAACAAATCAACAGTGAATTTCATCTCAAAGAATAGTTAGGAAAATTTACCTTAGAAAGTTTTAACATAAATTATTACATAATAGTTTGGGATAATTGTAATAAGTATAATTGTCTTGGATATTAAAATTTCCAATTTTATATATTGGAAATTAGAATTTTGTATATTTTGGTGATTTTTATATATTTTTATATATACTAATAATTTTTATTTGCTTGTGTGATAATATCTTAAAACAAAAATTCGTATCATTTGTGACAACTTCTATTTTAAGGCCACCAATGCAAAATTTTTTATCGATTAAACAATTAAATTGTTAAATTTAATAATATTATTTTGTGACAAACACGAAAACATTAGTAATAAACTTATTGTAAGATATAATCTTTATTTAATGATAACATTATTGTAACATATGACTTCCATACTTGTACCGAAATTTGTTAGACAATATGGTGACTGATGCAAATTTCTTTTACCACTAATGGAATTATATTCTTGAATTGATAGTTTTATGTATGACAACAATAAACACATTAGTGACAACATTTTTTGTAAGAACAATTTTCCATTTTTGTGAAAAAAAATGATGTTGACACTTTTATCTTAAAATATTAGTCACCAAGTAGTGGACACTGATAAAAAAAGTAGGAGTGACAAATGTTTTGTCACTATTTCTAATTATTTTAGTGTCGATAATGTTATCACAATAAATTGAATCACTGTTAAGACTTTATTCGTTACTATTTTATATTATTTGTGTCGATATACTTGTTATAAATATATACAGTTACTGTAACCATATAGTGTTGTCACATATTCCATAGTTTTTAGTGTCGATACTTTTGTCTCAATAAAATAAAGTATTATTATAATTTTATTTGTCACTACTTTATATGATTTATGTCGACAAACTTATGACAAATATGTAAAGTTACCGTGATCATATTTTTTGTCACACATTCCATAGTTTTTAGTGACAGTACTGTTTTCATAAAAGTATTTCATAATCGTGACCATTTTCCTAAATTAGTCATTATTTTATTAGTGACAGAAGTATTTGTGACAAGAGGTAACGACTTCAAAATTTGGATACTATTAATATTAGTGACTAATATTACTGCTTTTATTGACAACTTTTGCTTTCACTAAGAATACAATTTCTTGTAGTGAAGGTCATGTTTCAATTCCTCACTTTGTGAAATATTTTCTTTTCTAATAACCTTTAAAAGCTATATATATGTTTTCAGCTATTTTGCCTGATATTTTAAAATTTTTTTATCTTTAACAATGTAGGGATGAAACTATTGACTTATAGAGGCATCATTATCACCAAAAAAAAAATAGATATGCTTTGAAATGAGTACTTTATTCTAAGTTTTCAAATGTTTGATAATAATAAGATCACGATTACTTTGTATGAATTTAGGATGAACTTACATCACAAAATTTCTCAATTATTTTTGTTAAATCAACTTGAAAAATCTATATTGGAGAAATAAATGAGAGGAATTGTGTGTCTACATGTCATTTAAGCAGAATTGTGAATCTCGTATCGTACCGGCTGGAAAACGGTACAAGATCGGGATGGTCGGTATCGGCCGGTACTGAATGGTACTGATAATACTGGTCAAATACTGGCCAGTACCGAAAATTATGAAAAATATAGAGACTAAGTTGCAAAATTTTCAAATTTTTTTAAAATTTTATCTTTCCCAGCCAACCCCCCCCCCCTATTTCTTTTTTTTCAAAGTTTTTTAATTTGTTATTTAGTTAATCTTTTATTGTGATTTTTTAATTTTTGTTTTTAAAATAAAATAAATATTTTATCACTAATAATAACTATACATTAAATAAAAATTAAAAATAAATTATTTTATTTAAATTTATTTTATTCTTTTATATAATATTTATTAATAAAAATATTTTATTTTTAAAAATAAATAATTTAAAAATTATTATTTATAAACTAATATTTATTTTATATATTTTAATTATTAAATCAAATTTTATTTGAAATGTATTTTTAAAGAATAATTTTAAATTTAATTATATTTATTAATAATTATTAAATTAATTTTATAAATTTAATTAAATTGTAATATTTTAAACATTTTATATTGTTTTTAATTTTATATTTGTATGATAATGATTATCCTTTTTCATATAAATTGTGGATATTATTTATATGTGAAATATCTAAAAATTATTGTTATTCATATTAATTGTGATTATTATTTATTATTTTGATTTTTGGAGACATGATTAAAAATATATAGTACAACTGTACAATATGACAATGAACTATTTTGTAATTTTTAAAAAAATTCAGGGACTATTTTATAAATTTTAAAAATTACCCGAAACAGTATCCGATATTGACCAGTACTAGTACAGTGCTATACTAGAACTCAATCCGGTACAGTATTTGTAACGTTACTTTTAAGGCATCTTTGATTAGTTATAGCTTGTCATTATTTGAAAGATAAATATTTTTCCATCTTGAACTTTTAGAAATAATACTTTAAATAAGTACAAAATAGTCAGTGATGGAGAGCTTGGGCAAGATAATAGGTAAAGCAAAATATTTAATAGGAACAAATTGAATTGAGAAGCCATAAAAACTTAGGAACTAATGAGCAAAAATTTAATAGCAAATAGAGATAAAAATGCAAAATTTGTTATTATTAACCCATAGTTTAGATAACTTCCCAAATTTTTGTAATGCTTGAAAAACATGGGCTTGTATGACAAAATAGTAGCAGATCACCTCTAGACCAATTTTCTTATAATTTGGCATAAATCCTAGAATGTGGGACTTGAGCTTAGCCTAAAGCTCAAGCGGGCCTGAGCCACATAGCTCAATCCTAATTTAGAGTCCAAGTTGGCTCTCATAGCATGATCCAAGCTTCAACTTGAATCTGAACTTTGAGTTAGCCACTCAAAAGAACATCATTTTGAATAAACTTACAATTAAGTTCGTGATGATAGAAATACATTAAGTTGAAGAAGCAATAACTCAAATTTATAAATAATAAAAGATCATTAAGGCCTCCGAAGCTACACGATTTTGTAATGTCTTTAAGTGCGCGCAATAGCTAGTCCTCATTAGGACTTTCACTTAATCACTTCCTATGCTAAACCATATCAATTGGAAAAGCAATGTAAGTTTAGCGTCTAATATCTTCTGGTACATCAACAGCATATGTAGGCTTGACAAAATTTTGTGAATTCGACTTACTCAACACAAAATTAATGGGTTTCATTCGAGTTAACCAAAATTTAAAGTGGGATTTTATTTAAAAAATTTTAAGCTTCGGAGTATGGTCGAGCTATACTAACCCTAATCAGTTTCTATTCTTCAATTCAAGTCCTCAATTATCGTTCATCTTATTCTAACTCCTAAGTCCAACTTCTCGCCTTCTTTCTCCCCGCTCTCTTCATGTTCAACTCCTTTCCATCTTGTTTTCTTAATGTTCAGCTTCTAATTATAGTAGCGTTTTCAACAAATAGGAGTGGAGATGAGCTTTTTAAAGCTTATGAGGATTTTATTCTCATTTAAAACCCCTAGCTAAAGCCTTTGAATTTTGATGTTTCTACTATTTGTGGTATGGACTTAAAAGATCTTTTAGGTAAACTTTTTCATGAGTTAAGGAAGGATGTGATTGTGGCTAATAGAGAAATTAAACGTTGGGTATTTGATTTTTATAGTTTTTAACTTTTTTTATTCTGAAACCACTTTGAAGTTCCTACTTTTCTTGATTTGTACTTTTTAAAGTTTAGCATGATATGAAAGATGAGGCATAGTTAAACACATATGCTAGAGATGGAGAAAGAGAACTTCGTGCTAGAGCATCCATTCTGGAGATAGGTCAGACTGCTCGAAACTCGATTGAGTTCAGTTTCAAAAAAATATAAGTCAGGTTCAATTGAATTTCAAACCAGACTCAAATTGCACCCTAAAAACATTGAAATCGACTTAACTCGTTTATCATCCCTATGCATATCGCAAAATGCGGAAACCATCTATTTATAATGTACATTTTACCGTGTCGCGTGAGAAGACTATGTTATTCTACATATATGCTGATATTAAAGGCTGGAGCTAGAAGCCATATCTGTTATCCTCAAGCCAGCATGCAGGTCGGGTGGTTGATTATCTACCTTCAAAAGGAAAATAAACGAACTAGAGCTTATTAGCTAGCACAGTTCAATATCATTTTAACATAGTTTCTATACCAGACATCAAATTGACATTGTAAAATTTATAGAGCTTAATTATTAACGGCTCATGGAAAACTTCAATTAGTTAAGAACTGAATGATGTGACTCCATATCATACACATTGATGGTCTATACATTAGCGACAAAATCTAGTAGGAGTTCCATGGAAATTAGTGGCTTCCAACTTGTCCCATCAACTCATGTGATCTTGCAATAGAGTGAACAAAACCCTTAAATCCTGCGTGCGATTACCTAGCTATATATGACCAATTGAAGAAGCTGATCAACATTCCATTACGTACGCCACTTAACGCCATTCTCATTCGCTTAGTACTACTACTAGTAGTAGTAGCAGCTGTAGGAATTAATAATATTCATTTCCATAAGATGACAATTACTAAGCAAGATAAAACATACTTCCGCCGCTAAGTTTGTCGAGTTCTAGTGGCGGTCTCATGATCCTTATTTTAGAATATACTAATTATGTTGATGATCATGTCAAGCTTGTTCAATTTAATTTGTTGAGGCCAACAAAGGTTGCTATATATCATAGACAACCATATTCTTTTATCTCTGCTTGATGATAACCATATTCTTTTATCTCTGCTTGATGATACTTACTAGTTTATGCATGCAGTTCAAAATGAAAATGGCTTACAAGGACGTGACCCAGATACCTGCAAGTGCCAACCATATGTTGACGTCGACAAATCAATCCTACGTTGACATGTCAACTTCGTCCTCACATAAGATTTCTGCTGCTCTTTCGCTTGCACTCGTTTTTTTTTTTTATCATTTTCAATAAATTAGACTAGTCTGTTTCGTTTGTATTTAAAAAGAGAGAATGATTAGTCGAGAATCTTAACGGTCTCCACTTGCTGATTAATTAGTTAATCGATATCTATATATCTGATGCATGTGATTAAAAATGAAGTTAACATGCTCCATCTAGAAACATTCATATGCTGTCAGCAACTACTTTATGTACTTGGTTGTTATTATTTAAATTTTGTTTCAATGAAGTGGAGAACACATGTGAGATACATGAAACCTAGAATTGGCGATTCTCTCTTTTTTTTTTATTACATTAGGTATTTCAATTTAGTCGGACTAATTCTAAATTCCTAGGACCCTACTCTAAGAGTCCTAGAGGATATAAATCTGAAGCCCTAAGATCCCTTAGTTCCTACGTAGCCTGTACACTTCTGCGCACAAGGAGTCGTCACATACTTGATTGGTCAATTGCTGATTGATCGCCGGCCCTGCTCAGCATTAGGTTCCTAACAGCCCTCGAATTCCCTAGTAGCTTCAGCTCCCACACTATCACTGGAAGTGAGACGTTCGTAATTGATCCGATCAAGGAGCTTTGCCCAGGGGCTAGAGGGTCATCAATAGAACAAATTTCTCATTTCCTCTCCTTTTAAGTGACTTGAACTCAAAACCTCATGTAAGAGAGAACTTTCAGTGAAGTTTACACCATTAGGCCACTCCTCGTTGTCACGCAATTCTCTCTCTAAGATTGCTGGTAATCACTAATCACTAATTATAAGTTGAGGAGGTGGGAAGCGATTCTCACTCAATGTAGTTTGTTCACGCTTTCGGCGTGTCAAAGGTTGCTTGTAGTCTCGTATCTTGCTATAACTTGCTCAACGTGGACTGCGCCCATAAAGAATCTATCGCCCGTAACGCAAAACAGGCCTCGTCTACCGCCACAGCTGGGGGTCTTCTACGGGATAGTTCAGGACAGTGGCTGGGGGGCTTCTCGCAACACATTGGCTGGTGCTCGCCTCTGACTGCGAAACTCTGGAGCGTTCATACCGGGCTGACACTGGCTTGGAACCTGGGCTACCGCCGGGTGGAACTGGAAGTTGATTCTAAAGCGGTG
>JANQAP020000583.1:3211072-3224989 GCA_026874005.2 Erythroxylum coriaceum
CATGGAGATAAATCGCAACACTATAGTCTAAACCATAATCAAGCGACCAACTTGATTATTCAACTATGAATCCATTAATTTAGATTATAATAATATACATGTTTCCCATACATCTCTATGTATATATATATTACTTACAAAAGAATCTTGGTACCTTATGACTGGATATATAATGCTCATTAAAACCAAACTCTTTTATTTTATTAATAATAAATAATTCCATTACAAAACTGTAACTAAAGAAGATTAAGGTACATGTAAATACACTTGCTTTCTAGGGCACTATATTTATATAATTGCAACAGGTTGTAATACATAATTACAACTATATTTTAAATTTCATATGGAATCCAAACAGCTCAAATAATTGCATAACAAATTCCCAACTAATAGTGTCATATGTTTTGTGGAAATCCACTTTTATAGCACAATCTTTTAGATCTATCCTTCTCGTGTAACCTTTAAATAATTCTTATGCTATCATTACATTGTCTTAAATATGTTTGGCTTCTAAGAATGCTCCTTATGTGTCAATCTTTATAGATTTGAGCAACTTTTTCATTATAGTAGCCAAAAGCTTATAAATGATTTTGTACAAGAAGTTATAAAATGAAATGTGTATATAATCACTTACTGATTTAGGATTAGTAGATTTAGGGACCATATATTAGAAAGTCTTATTAATTTCCGTTAATAGTTTACTCCTATAAAAAAACTCCAAGATAACTTTTGTAACCATTACTTTGATCTTTGGTTGAGGTTTCTAGTAAAAAATCCGTTAAGACTATTAAGACCAAGGGCTTTTGTTATACTCAATTCAAATACTACCCTTTCAATATCTTAAGTTGTGAATGGGCTATTTAGCAACTCCAAATCTTCTTTCCAAAATTTGTTATCAACAAAAGAGCATAGTTATTTTATAGGTGACCTGTTACTAGCAGTTATACATAAGGACATTTTTAAAGAAACTATCGACCTCTTTCTTGATATCATCTTACCTAGATATTTTTCCTCCTTAAGAAACAAATTTTATTAAATTTTTTTCTTACCATATTGAATTATAAAAAAATCTGTATTGCTATCCACATCCTTAATATATTGGATCCTTTCTCTCTAATGAATGAGTGAATTGTGGTTCCTAATGATGTAACATAATCCCTTAGAGCTAAGTCTTCTTCTATAATTATATTCTTATCTCCAGTTTTTTTATAAATTGTATATAACTTTAATTTAGTCTCTAAAAAAACTTATTAATATCAGTCCCTCTCTTGGAATTAACAATTTTTAGTTAAATTTTGATGGACTTCAGCTTCATAAAACATATATAAGCATTATGCCCCACCACTCTTTGATAAATGCCATTTTAAATGGCCTTATCAAATCCCTCTATCTTAACTATAATGTTTTTTTGAAATTAAATAAATGTATTTCTAAGAAAAGAAGGTACTTTCTTTCCCTCACTTACTTTTTTCTCTCTGACTTCTCTCATCCTTGATTATGCTTTTGCACCATTCTTTCTCCTCTTTTGGAAAATTTTTCCAGGATACTGAGCTAGTCTTTGTTAGTTCACTATTAACTACGTGTGGGTGGAGGCTTTTGCCTCATAGGAAGGCTACCTTTTGACATTCCACATGGACTTGGAAACATGCAACCCTCCCTCTCTAAAAAGGATTTTCTGACTCTCTACAAAGAAGCCCTCATGTCTAAGATTAGCAATAGGCCTGAAGGTACGAAGCTAGCTTCTTCTTGTAGTGACATCAACATAGCTAGTGCATGGAAAGCAAAGTCCCTATTTGCCATGAAAAGGGCACTCTAAAGCACTACCATAATGTTATCAGAGATGGCATTATTTCTTCTTCGATAGAACTATTGGAGGCCAGAGCAAAAGCATGGTCATTTATTCTAACAAGCTTTGTTTGGCCTAAACAGTTCATTTTCTCGATTGTTTAGGAATGGGTAAAGGCTCCTTGGGGTAAAAGAGGGTTAGATAAGGTATTGCTTCCGGAGGATGGCACAATCCTTTTTAAGTTCAGAAATGAAACCAATTTAGCTGAGAATATGGAACAAGGGCCCTGGCATATTGGTGATTAGCCTTTTTTTATTCAACAATGGAAACCAGTATGACTCTTGATCAAAGTACAATTGATGTGTTACTGATGTAGGTATATTTTCATAACTTTCCAATGGAACTTTAGATGATTAAAGGGTTGAGTTATGTTACTAGTTCCTTAGGAAAACCATTATGCATTGGACTCGTAAATAGCTACCATGCAGAGGATAGGCTACGCTAAACTATGTGTTGAAATCCTCAAAAATGCTACCCTTCTCGACTACTTATCTTTTTAAGATTAGGTGAGTGGGTGAACTTAAACAAAATAAGATTCACCTCTCTTATCCTTAGAGACCAAATCTTTCCCCATAAAAAATGGATACCAATTAGAAAGCATTTCAAGATAGGATGGTAGGAAGAATTAATGAAATATGCAGCTGTTATTCCTAATCTTGAGCAAACAAATGTAACCACTGTTGAGGCTCCAAATATGTAAGAAAATTTTAAGACGATTCTGCCCAAATCTGAAGGGTTGACCCATATTATGGAGATTAATCTAAATGCAGCAGTAATTATAGAGGATAAGCATGCATAATTCAAACTTACTACCTAGTGAACCTATACAAACTACGACTTATATTTTAGTGGTAGATTCTATTTCAATGGATCTAAACATGCTTATCACTAAATCATGCACAAATGATATGTCCAGGAAGGAGAGTACACTTGGAGGCATCTCAACTGAGCCTAACCCCCTGATTTAGTGGTTACTACTTTGGATGCTAATGTTTTCAAATTCTCATCCTTAAATGCTAGATGGAGGTCTACTCAAAAGAAGGGAAAACTAAAAAATACAAGGTATTCCCCCTCTCATGTCCATCCTAGCTTGGAACACTAGAGAGCTCATTGACCATCTCAAAAAATTAGTAGTGAAACTGGTGATCAAAGATAAGATACCTATGTTTGTTAACCTTCTTGAAGGAAAAAATAAAAGATCCTTTTTCACTTCTTGACAATAAATTTTTAGGCACGAATTAGGAGCTATTCTCTATCCATATCTTACACTACAATGGGAGGATTATATGTTTTTATAATTCTAATTAGATCGGAGTACAAGTATTAACATAATCTGATCAATTTTTACATCTTCAATGTCATAGGTGCAGTACTAATATTAAGTTTGTCATCTCATTTAAGTTGTGGCTTGTTTGTCATCTCATTTAAATTGTGGCTTAGACTGTAGCACCAATAGCTGAGCATTCATGTCCTATGGATTATTGTAAGTGATTTTAATTATGCATTGAACTTGTTTGACAGCAATATAATCATCGACAGACTAATGAACTCTCTTGGTTTCTTTTGAATGTTGTTTTGGTTGATCTCAATAGTATAGGTTGTCATCTCACATCGTCCAATAACTAACACAATAACTTATTGGTTAGTAAGAAGTTAGATCAAAATCTTGTGAATTCTCTATGGTTGGCTCATTTTCCACTTTCTTATACATTTTAGGGACAATCTTATGTCAGACCATTCATTTATGTTGATTCAGAGACTTACAAATTCTTGATTAGCTAGTGCTCTGTTTAGATTTTTTAATTAGGTCTCACATGTATGGAGGGCATTCAAGACCTAGTTCACAATTGATGGAATAATGAGGTGGCTGGGTTTAAATCATATTAGCTTATGTTTAAGCTAAGACTAATGAAAGTTGCACTTAAAAGTTTTATGAATAGTAGACATCTCAACCCTTGCACTCTTAAGATGCAACTTCTGCATGCTTAGCAAAGTTATTATGACTCTCTTTATAATGATGCCTAACAATAGGTGGAGAGGACCTATCTTCAAACTTATCAGGATGCCCTTACATTACACGACTCAGTCATTAAATAGAAAACAAGACTAAATTAGTTACATGATATGTGTTTAAATTTTGATTCATTTGATATGCTACATTTAGTGATTAATGCCTTAAAAATGCTTAAGATACTCACTTTGACTCATATGTGACTTTAGGCACAATTCGGAAGCAAAGAAGTTAAAGTGAGTCGAAAGCATAATATTTGGGCCATTTTTCAAATAAGCATACTTGTCTTTATGGAGTAAGAAGAAGAAAATAAAGACAAGAAGAAGACAAGAAAAATGAAAATGAAAATGAAAACGTAAAGAAGATTTAAATTGCTCACAGCACGTGCATGAAATTTCCATACAATTACGTGAATTAATAGCTGCATAGTAGGAGAAGAAAAGAAGAACAAGCTAACAGACCAAAACAACATTGATGAGGAGAAAAACATATACAGCAGACGATGGGGCAGAAATGTAGACCACCCTTGCGTTTAACTTAAATCAGATGTCTACGTTCGCAGATGTTGTGTGATAAACGTAAACTATATAGACATTTACGTAGGATGGGACATTTTTTAATTAAAATGCACAATAACAAGGTGGGGGTGTGAACAATAAGGTGGACCAAAAACTAAATAGAAAATAGAGAGTAGCGCAGACAAGGAAGTGGAGGTGTTGGAGAAAGAAGAGTTTTTGGTCCCTCTTCATCTTTTTACCACCAAAGCAACTGTGGAGAAGAATATTAATGCTTGGAGCATAAAAATGGAGATGGAAGGCTAGCTTCCTAATACCGGTTCAATGGGGATATCAATGCCAAGTCATGATTAAGCCATTTTATCATATTAACGTGTAATTTCTTTTCGAATTGTTATGTTGTTTATGTTGATTTGATTGGGTTTTGGAATGGATGATCTTAATATGTTATTTTGATCGTTTTATTTCAAACCTATTGCTATAACATTGAATGTAATCCATAATTATTACTTTTGATGTTTGTTAGTAGCATCTAATGATCCCGCATCGCTAGGAACAATATAACCTAGGTTAGATAACCCGAATGTGTGAGGTTACTACTTATATTGAACGTTTTCCACATCATAATATGACCGTCAAAGTAAATCTAGAGATCATATCCTACGTTATTCAGTAGCTAAGTTTAATTAATGATCGTATCTTGATTAAACAAAACCTAAAGGGAAATTAAGATTAGTAGAGTGTTCTATTAGTCTTAAATTAATAGTCTAAAGAGAGTTGTAAAGAAGTTAAGATGATGAAATATGTTTGATCGTGTTTAGGCTGAGATTGAACCTAGAACTAGACTTTATGTATATTCGACAGTTTAATCATTTTCGATAGCTTGCTTTAATTTGTTTTTGATAGTTTACTTTTATTTTATTTTCTAAATTGCTAAAAATCTAAAACCCCCTCTTATATTTTCCTTGTATCAATTAATTTTGGTTACGAAAATTAAATGAACATTCCTTGTGGATTCGATCCTTACTCACCCTAACTACAAATTTTAGTGTACAGAGTTAGGTAAATTTGCAGTATACTAGATACACGATGTTAAATTTTGGCACCATTATCGGGGAGTGTGGTAGTTTAATTTCGATATTTTATTTTAGTTGGTGTTTTGTGAATATATTTATTTCTTTTTATTATTTATTAGCTTTTAAAATTTTGTGAGTGTTGGTGTATGGTAGTGACCAGATCTCCTCGTATAGAAATTGAACAACTTGATCCGGAGATCAAGAGAACACTACGAAGGTTAAGAAGAGAAGCAATAACATCTTCAGTAGTAGACCCAGAGCTTGAATATGGAGCAACTATAGTAAATTTGAGAATTTTGAGGGAATTGGCTGCACTAGACTTAACCTAAAGATCCCTATGAATTACATTTCCTAATTTTGCTGAGCATGTTACCTTTGAGTTAAAATCCGGATTAATTCATTTATTACCTAATTTTCATGGTTTTGCAGGTGAGGATGCACACAAGTATCTCAAGGAGCTCGCTATGGTTTGTTTTAGCATGAAGCCTCCTGGAGTGAAGGACGAGCATATCATGTCGAGGGCTTTCTCTTTTTCACTCAAAGATGTAACAAAGGACTGGTTATTTGATTTACCAGCTGGGAGTATAAATACGTCGCTAGAGATGAAAAGATTATTCTTGCAGAAATATTTTTGGTCTCAAAGACAGCAATTATTCGAAAGGAGATATATGATATCAAGCAGTATAACAGAGAATCTCTGTAAGAGTACTGGGAGCATTTCAAAAAGTTATATGCCAATTGTTTGCACCACAACATACTGGAGTAACTTCTCTTCCAATATTTTTATGTAGGATTACTACCAATGGAGAGGAGATTGGTTGATGCGGTGAGAAGTGGGGCACTTTACGAGAAGACTCCCATTGAAGCTAGGATATTACTTGAGCAGATGGCCACTAACACCCAACAATTCGGCGCTCGTAACGATGTTTGACGAGTAAACAAAGTAAGCACTTCATCCATTGAACATCATTTAGATTAACTAACATATTTTGTGAGATAGATTGTAGTTGTACAGGCACAAGTGAAAGTGTGCGGGATATGTTCAAACACAAGCCATCCAACTATGAGTGTCCGATGTTGCAAGAGGGAAGTATGGAGTATGTGAATGTTGTAGGGAGAACTTCCTAAAACAATACAACCCATACTCGCATACTTATAACCTAGGTTGGAGGAATCACCTCAAATTGAGTTATAGAAGGAATCGACTGTAAAATTACTTCTAAAATTGGCATAAAGAGCGCAATAATTTCAACCAAGGGCACAAGGAATACAAGGAACCCATTTTTCTAGTTTAGATAATTCTATGGAAGAATTGATAAACACTCTTACTACTAACAATCTCCAATTTCAACAGAACTTGCAGTAGCAGTTGCAATAATTCCAACAAGAGACAAAATCAAGCGTACAAAATTCAAAAAATCAAATGGGTCAGATGGTAGTGAGGATAAACCATATCGAATCACAAATTGGAGGAAAGCTTCCATCCTAACCTGAGGTGAATTCGAAGAATGTCAGCGCTATAACCTTAAGGAGTGAAAAGGAGATTGAGCCAAGAGAAGTCTAACAAGGATTGCTACCAAGGAAGAGATTAAAAGGGAATTGGGGAAGGAATAAAATTCGTCATCAAGCACGAAGGTAAATTTCAAAAGCCCCAATAGTATTAAGACTAATCTCCTCATTTTTTGAACATATTAACAAAACTAAACAAGGAGGAGAAGAAAAAAGAGATATTGGAGACTTTCCATAAAGTGGAAGTCAACATACCTTTGCTCGAGGCAATTAAGAAATTACCAAGGTATGCCAAATTTCTTAAAGAACTATTTACACAAAAGAGGAAACTGAGGGGTGATGACAAAGTAATGATAGGTGAGAGTGTGTCGGCGGTATTCAAAAAGAAGATGCCTCCAAAATTCCAAGATCTAAGTATATTTACCATTCCTTGCAAAATTGGGAATACGGTGATCAATAGAGCTATGTTTGATTTGGGTGTTTCGATTAATGTGATGCCTCGTTTTATTTATGTTTCTTTGAATTTGGGTCCTTTGAAGGAAACTAGCGTGATAATACAATTGGTTGACCATACTAATGCTTATCCAGATGGTTTGGTTAAGGATGTTTTGGTGTAGGTGAATAAGTTAATATTTGTTGTAGATTTCTATGTTATGGATATGAATGATGACTAATAAGTGTAAATTGCAATGTGTTTTAGGGCATAATTTGTTATGTGTTTAGCCATTAATTTAATCATTTAGTATGTGTTTAGGTTAGAATTGTATTAGTTTGTTAATATTTATGTTTTACGTGTTTTATGGGTTAGTAGAAGTCTTTAAGCTTAAATACCATGTTTTTAGGGTATTTTGATGTGTTTGCTAGTGTTTCAGGGTCAACATCAAAGAACGGAGGAATTTCAGAGACATTCGGGCAAAAATAATGACTCACGATCATGATATGTTAGGCCACGATCATGAAACAACCTCCAAATTTAGCCCACGATCATAGCCTACGTGCCACTATCAGGACAGAAGGCTCAGATGTGCAGGCCACGGTCTTGGCCTACATCAGGTAGATGCAAAGACACTCACAAACATGAAGTTTTGAGGGATTTCTATGTTATGGATATGAATGATGACTGATAAGTGTAAGTTGCATTGTGTTTTTGGGCATAATTTGTTATGTGTTTAGCCCTTAATTCAATCATTTAGTATGTGTTTAGGTTAGAATTGTGTTAGTTTGTTAATATTTATGTTTTAAGTGTTTTATGGGTTAGCACAAGTCTTTAAGCTTAAATATTATATTTTTTAGGTACTTTGATGTGTTTACTAGTGTTTCAAGGTCAATATCGAAGAATGGAGGAATTTCGAAGACATTCTGGCCAAAATAACATCTCACGATCATGATATGTTAGGCCACAATTGTGACAGAACATCCAAATTTGGCCCGCGAACATGGCCTACATGCCACGATCATTACAGAAGGCTCAGACGTATAGGCCACAATCAGGGCCTACGTCAGGTAGACTTACAGACTCTCATGAACATCAAGTTTCGAGGGATTGTTTGGACATTTCAAACCTTGAAAAATCCTATGGTTACCCAAAACATAAGAGGATATAAAAAGAACAAAAAGAGGCAGAGAAGAGAGCTTTTTGCATCAGCCAACTTGAGAACCCTAGAGAGAGATCATCAAGAGATAGAGGAAGAGAACAAGGAAAAGAGAAGAGCAGAAGAAGCTAACTCGAAGTATTTATTGGATCAGGAGGTTTTCTAACGTCACTGCCTCTTGTCATTCATTTTAGATTGTATTTCCTATTCTTTTCAGTTTTATTATTGTATAGAACTAGATTGAACAGTTGATGATACGATCTAAAATGTCAAGGATGTTCTACAATCACCTTTAGAATCTTATTCTTGAATTAATGAGAATCTAATTTTTATGTGTTTATTGGATATTGTTGTGGTTTGATTCTACTATTGTATAATTTAATGATAAACTGAGAGGATGAATTAAATGCAAAATGATTAAATTGGACTAACAATAGTTAGGTGATTTAACATAAATCAGAATTAAATCAAATCAATAATTTGTGCAGAGAGAGATCTTATATATCAGATCGATAATTTGTACAGAGAGAGATCATATACAGGTTTCCAATAATTTATCAAAGAACTTCAAAACTAATTATTTGGATAGGTTGTGAATTGAGAGATTGCAACCTCCACAATCTGATTAGGGTTTATGATTTAGGGTTAATGGTTATAACTCGAGAGAGAGTAATCAACCCTAGTATAGTCTGGAACCAACAATCCAATAATTCATAATCAATTAGGTTTACATTAAGGATAGGTAAAATTCCCTCTCTCTCAATTGGTAATTTCCTTCGATTGTTTCTTGGGTGTGTTGCAAATTACTTAATAATTAGTATTTTCGTGTTTAACTCTTAATTTGATTGATTGAACTAAATTCTCGTATTAGTTTCGTTTCATTTTAAATTTTCGTTATTTATTTATGGCCTTAGATTTTAGGATTAGATTAGTTCCCTCCACGTGGGATCGACACCTCTGTTAATACGCTAATGAACTGTGCCCTTGTGGATTATTGAGGAATAATAATTAAAACTTACACACAACCAATCCGCAATCAAATTTTTAGCGCCATTACTGGGGAAGGCGTAGATTAATTTAATTCTTGTAGTTGAAGGCTTTGTCACCTTCTTTTCAGAAAGAGAGAGAGAGAGAAGCTAGGCGTAAAGTAGACGACACATCAACTTGGATATTACTGGGCAATAATAGGGAATCTCAACAGTTGAATGCTAAGAAGAGATAAAAAGAATGATCATGGAGGATATATATATTATAGGGAGCAAAGGACTCTTGCAGATTTCTTTGAGCCCTAATTTAGTTAGGTAAATCTTCATTCTTATATGAACACGTACACTTCGGGTTAGCAAAACCACCCAGATTTCTATTGGTCTAACAATGTAAGTACTCAAATGAGACATCAAGACCTATTAGGATTTCAGCAAAATTAGTCCATTTTATGGGATTCCAAATTAGACAAAATCATGGATAAGCTAACAGACATGGAAGAGACCTAGAAGAGACTGGAAGAGCAATTTGATCAAGTAACGGAAAATCATACCTCTTCTATTCATAACCTTGATATTTAAGTGAGACAACTTTCACGTGAATTTTGTAAGAGAAGTGTTGAAAACTTTCTGAGCATTATGGAATTACAGTAACTAGAGCAATATGAGGTTATCACACTTAGGAATGGGGAAGAGGTAGAAGAACTAGTGGAAAATCTAGCTGAACCGCATCTTGTAGAAGTCCAAGAGATGAAGAAAAAAATAAAGAAAAGAATGACAACCCTCTCGATAATTCCCTAGATCTTGGTATACCATGCCTGAACATTGAAAAAATTGGGGTAGATGTCCATGAAGAGAACCTCATCATTTGGATTAGTGATGACCAAGTGACATTCAACATGAATGATGTATTAAAGAATCTGAAGGAGGGCAACTCATTCACAAAAATTGATTTGCTCGAATCTTTGAAGGAACAAGAGGATGAAGAAGGGTTGACAACGAACATCAAGTTTGAAGAAGCCATGGAAGTCTCTATTCAAGAAGCTAAAGAAGAATAAGAGATGAGGGCAAATGAGAAACTGCCAAGAAGAGAACAACTTACCCTCTTATCGGACAAACTATTGGATTCCATGGAAGATTCAGGGAGTTTTGTTATTCCTATTTTTTTAACAATTCGCTCGAAAAACGGAAATTACTGAGCTTAATTGATTTTCATAGTTTTATCAATATTGTCCTTCTTATCATTTCACAATTTGTAGCTTACTTATAGACTACAAAACTTATGTTAACTGAAAACGACAGAAGCAAGCCGCTCATAATTGATCCTGACTGAGTTTCCAATAATAAAAGGTTAAGCTAATGACGTTAAGAGAAGCGTTGCATAGGAGTCAACCCATGGCTTTTAAATTACCAGTTATTTCTTTCATTTTTGATAGTTTGAATTTCGTAGTTAGGTTGTTATAGGTTCCAAATAAATATCATGGAAGAGTAGGGCATTAATTTTTGATAAAGATGAAAACGAAGGAAAGTATAATGAGGTGATAGTGCTAAAAAGAAGTTAGGAAAGGATCTAAGGGGGTGTGTATAAGGACAAAAGATGAAAAAATCAGAAATTGGTGAAATTAGGCCATGATCGTGGTTAGTGGCAAAGTAAACCTATTCACGTGATTTCCAGCTGAAACTTTTATCATTTTACCCTTCATTCACCTATATATTCATTTCCTACTTCAGTTTTTCACTCACTCTCATTTTAACTTTATATCTCTAAGTTTAGAACCTTAAAATGCTCTCATGTCTCTCTAACCAACTTTCAAATTTCAACTTTATTCCAACTTCCACCTACTTAAATTCTATTATGCCATGCATTAAGCAGTTAGCGAAGCACAACCAATCATTGGGAAGAAATTAGGTCTTGGGTCGAGGGTGAAGGAATAAGGCGGCAGAATTTTGAGCACCCTTCCTAATCTAAACAGAGGAGAAAGGTATTCGATTTCAATCCCTTAATGTTAAATATGTAGTAGTCCTGAAATACTTTGATTTTGATACGCTTGATAGGTAAGAATTGCGAGAAAGGATCGAGAATTTAGCAGAAATAATTTAGTGGAGTAAGTTTATACACTTCTAATATCTTGTCTACCAGGACCTCACCTTTGAATTCTTCACTTCCCTTTATTTAGAACCTAGTAACCCTAAGGAAATGTGGTTTAGGATGCGGGGACAACCTTATGAGCTTAATATTGAAATCATGTGTGATATTTACTGTTTCACTTAATCTGTCATTACCAATCAGCACAATGATTTTTATGCTTCTCTGTAGCACCCTACTCTCATAGGGCATATTCCCGAACACACTGATGGTATTCAAAAACATACTCTACAAGGGTGGTATGCTAGAATAGTCAAACAATCATACTTATTACAAATTTTTTCCCATTTTCTTCGAAAACATTCTCAGTCATAAGTGTTACAAACAATTAACACATCATCATATATATTCTAGTAATTATTTGAGCCCAATACAAAACATTTCCAGTCATATAGTCATTACACTTTTAAATTCGTATAAATGTTGTACAATATTTATGGAATAAAATTTTAAAATACAAAAAGAGACTATAAACATATGCAGGTACAACTAATCCCGACCTCTAACTCTTATCTGAATGTAGTGGTTAGACTCCAGTTGCTCTAACTAGGTATCTCCTCTGAGCTTGTAAAATATGTTGTAAATTTTGGGGTGAGTTTTGTGAACTCAATGATCCGATCATCTTCAATGGCTCACTCATATCACATAACACATATAGTTCATACTTTAAATTCACATACACTTTATGTCAACTTATAATGCATATCATTTCACCACTAATCATATAGCATCGTATAACACTTTGATAACTTATTTCACAGTTCACATTCAGAGCAGTCAAATAGTTCATTTCGATCATTTAAAACATAAATATCAATTATATATGCAATGCACATGAGGCCACTCCCAATTCTTACTATTATGACTGAGTGTTTGTAACTGTCCCATATCCATTATGGATATCAGACTCATTAACAACTATCTCTTATCCGTTGGGGATACAGGGCTTATTATACATAGTGAGCCTTTGGCTCTTAATCACTTTCTGAGCTTTAAGCTCTTTTTCGGTGTCTACTTCGGTCACAACAGCCTTTATCTATTCATGTATTCATATAATGAAATGCATCACATTAACATATATTCAATCAACCGTTTGTGCTCAATTTTTTGCATTCACATTTATCATCGGACTTTGGTCTAACATTTAACAATTAAGTTAAGTATCATTTATTTAGTCAAATTCATATGCAATGAGCACTTCCAATAATTTTTCTTGCATCAAATGCCTTAGACATTCAATGTCTGGAATCAACACATTCACATCACACAATAATTTAATACAGATATTAAAACAAACAATTTATTAAGAGGAGACCATCTGGGTCGACTCACAGTATGCTCCAGATTAGCATTAGCTTCTATGATCCAGAAATGTCTGGATGCTAACTTTCAACCCTATGTATCAACTTCATGCAATACATATTATACACACATTAGTAATTGAACATCACATAAACATTCAGTTATACACACATACATATATATATATATATGTAATGTGTAATGCATGCTCATATTGCCTCTTCTGAGTATATTTTCTTAATTCACATCTCGTAATCATTCATACTTCATAACTCATATATGCCTAATTTGAACTTAGGTTTACACCTCAATTATACAAGATTATTCTAAGTTCATCACTCAATCATTCACTAAAGTTATTCTAGCATTATAAGATCACATTATATCCTATTTTTCATTCTTTACTTAATACTCATCATTCATCTCCTTTGAATTTCATTAGCATTCATAAGATCACTTTCATTCATTTCATATTGTCATTCTCACAATTTCATCGGATCTATATCCGTTAAGCGAACCTTATGTTCGTAGGGCAAACATATACCTATATATTGTCTTTTAGAGCAATTTTAGTCCAAATGGCCAGTTAATGTCCGTTAGGCAGACTTCATATCCGCTGGGTGGATATTCTTGGGTTTTCCAGCTTTCCATCTTCGCTTTTAGCCGTTTGGACGGACATCATGTCCGTTGGACACTTATAGAAATGTGAAAATTTAACCTTTTGTATAGCAAAATCACTCCTTGAATTCTTCACAAAAGTTTTAGAACTCGAAGTTCTCTTTGAAAAAATACTTAAATGACCTTAATCTGACAACCATAGCAAAAGTTATGTCTCTTTTACTAAAATCTATCCATTTAGCTAATCCTATTAATCTCAATCTATTTCCTTAATTATAACCTCAATTATCACCCTAAGCAATCACACATTTAATCACTT
>JANQAP020000583.1:3478150-3507919 GCA_026874005.2 Erythroxylum coriaceum
CATGTGTGTTTCTTTGTTGGTTTATTTTTGCTTGTTTTTAAGTTTTCAATCAAAATGAGAGAAAGAATAAAACAAACTAAACAAACATTTTCTCTTTTCTGTTAATTCTGGGATTATGTAATCATGAGTAGAGAATGAATTGACTAGAGAATTTTATAGCAACTTTGACATATACTTTTGCTCTTGTAATTGGTTGATGTGCATTATCTTTAGAAGAATAGGACTAGTAGTAGACAAAGCCGGTGAGATTTTAAGCCTTATTAGACTAAAACATCCATATCAGTCTCATTGTCCTTTGATAATGTGTGACCTTTATGACATATACATCCCGATTTTGCGTTGAATTTTTATTTAAGACCATATTTTTATCACATAAATTAACATTGATATGATTAGGCATTCTTTGTTTTTCATAAACTACATTAGCCAAATAACCTATCTCATTGACATGATTTTTCCTTTGATAAACCCCTTTGAGCTTTATACTTTTTCGTTGTGTACTAACCACATTACATGCTTTATACTTACCCAAATGTCCTACTCAAACCATAAGCTAGTGGAGCAGCTGTGATTGTTGAGTTTGTGGATGTACAAAATTTTAAGTGTGGGAGTGTCTATATGTGTGGGTTTGTTATGATGTTGGGATGTTTGTCATTGAAATTCTCATATTGATATAGTTTATTTTAATTTTTATAAGAAAAAAGAAAAAAAGAAAAGAAAATGAAAAAAGAAAGAAAGAAAAAGAAAAAGAATTAAAAATAAAAAAATTTTTGTTTAAATAAATTTATCAAGGAAGAAGTGCATATCAATTTGCAAAGTTATTCATGATTAATGCATCTTCTTAGAGTTGTAATGAATGTGATATTTGAGTATGTTGAATATGAGGTAGATGTTGGCTTGGAAGGTTCACTCTTGTGGTTTCAATGTATTGTTGGCATTGATTGTATGAGTGATTCTTTCTGATTGGTATATGCTTCATATGGTTTATGTGTAAGAGTTGAATGGGGTTGCGAAATAGAAATTTGGCATTCGTCATAGCTAACGATACCCAGTTTTTGATATGTGTTGTTTTTGTTTCACTAGCTTAATAGCTTTCATGCTACTTAACCTAAATACATCTCACCTTACCTTTGCCCACATTATAAACCTAAAAAGTCCTTTGATTCATGATTTTGCATATGAATTTAGTGGTAGAGAAATGAAATGAAATGCAAGTTGTAGATTGTCATGATCATGAATAGTGTTGAGTGTACCCGTTGATATGTTTTAGTTAAACGCAGTTTTTGAGTCTACCATTAGATTGCTTAATTTTTAAAGGTATTGAATGTTGATTGATCATGAGCAAAAGCTTGGAATGTTGATTTCTTGCTATGATTTTTTGAAAATCATTCATCTTTGTTTATGATTATGTATTCTTGGAACATATGGGAATTAAGTAAATGTTTTGGGTCTTTGAGCTTAATGTGGATGTTTTGCCCGAGGACAGTAAAAAGCTAAGTTTAGGGGAAATTGATATGTGTTTAATTATTGATACATTTAATTATTTACACTTAGTGATTAATAATATGAAAATGCTTAAGATACTCACTTTAATTCATATATGATTTTAGGTACAATTTGGAATCAAAGAAATTAAAGTAAGTGGAAAGCACTATATTTGGATCATTTTAAAAAAAAAAATTTTCACTTGTCTTGGAGCAAGAAGAAGAAATTAAAAGACAATAAGAAAATTAAAAGAAGAAAACAATTGCAAATAACGTGAGCTGTATGGATTATGTATGCAATTACGTTAATTAATAGTTGGGAATTAAATGAGACAAAACGGAAGCGATGGAAGCAGTCCATGACCAAAATGATAGCGCAAATGGGAAGCCAGCAAACCAAGACGTCCAACATCTGCGTGAAACATGTAGACCATGTCTATGTTTCACACAGACAATGTCTGCATTTCACGCAGACTTAGGGAGTGTTTTGGTTAAAGCGCACAGCACAAAGAAGGCATTTGTGAGGGTTAAGAGATGCGTACAGTGAGGGTGGACTTAAAATCTCATCTTAAATTGTCCCATCAATAGCTACAGAAGCGAGGAGTGAAGACAGCTAGCTTAGTTTCAGCAGAGAAACAAAAAAGTGAAATAGAGAGAGCTACAGGAGAGAAAAAAGGAAGTGAATACGATAGTGGACTAAAAACCACCATCTTTAATTGTCCCATCGGTGAATAGTAGCTAGGAAAAGCTTACAGTAGTGAGTTTTGAAAGGGGTTTCGATTGGGGTATTAATGGGGGTTGAAACATTCTTCCAGAAGAGACCTAGGAAGAAGAAATATCTCAACACCGATTCAGAGGCGACATCGACGACGACGACCCACATTAAATTTTTTTTATTGTTTTGTTGTTTCTTTCTCTCATTAGAAATTAATTATGCTATCTTGTATGAATTGATTGGGTAATTGAATAAAGATGATTTTAATGCTATATTGAACTATTTTTCATGAAAACCTATTGCTAAAATCTAATGCAATACGCAATCGTTGTATTCCCGATTCATGTGTAGCAACTAATGGTTCTGAATCATTAGAGATAATATAACCAAGGTTAAATAATCCGGGCTTGTGTGATTATTGCCTAAATTGGTCTATTTTTCTGATTGGTAATGTGGTTGTTCGGATAAACTTAGAGAGCTTATTCTAAGTTTTCCAATAGCTAGGGTTAATTAACGAGTGCTTCGAAATTAACTAGGATCTAAGAAAAAATTGGGATTAACAAAGCTTGTTGTTAATATATGACCGATAATTACTAAGAGAGATAAAATAACAACAAATTAATGAATTATGCTTAATTAAGTTGTAGGCCAAGATTGAACCAAAGAACCGAATCCCTAACGAATTCCCCAATTTTATCATTTTTTGCATGTTTTCTTTAATTTGTTTTCATTAAGTTTATTTTATTTTATTTTCTTCTTAAATTCAAAACCCCCTAAACCTAAACACCGATTAATTTCATTAAACAACTTTACACACACTCTCTATGGGATCGACTAAGACTCACCACTGATACATTAGTAGTCTAGTTATTTTATTTTGACTAGCGTTACGACACACCGGTCACAAATATATTAGAGAAATCAAGGTTATTGATCATGTTCTTAATTGCAATATTCATCAACTAGAAAGGCATTCAAATACTTACATTCAATTCTTAATCAATTTAATTTAATCTAACAAACCTTTCAAATAATAACTTAATCTATATAATTTAGTCTCTAACTTAGAAAGGCCACCCTGTTTGAAAATGTATCATTTCATTTACCTATCTAAAAGTTTAGAATTACTATTATTCTTCCCTCCAAAAGTTACTTTGTTATTTTAAATTGATGTTCTTGGTTTTTGATAATTGAATTTGTTTCTGTAGGAAAATTTTAAGGTGACAGAATAAGCTTCCTAAGATTAAGAACATTAGTTTCCTTTAGCAAGTAAGATCATTGGCTTCTCCTCTTTCTATTAGTCATAATTATTTCCTTTTTAGATTATAATGCATATTTAGTTTACTAGTATTTATGTATTTGTTAATATTTCATAATATATTTTAATTTTATGTATTTTTTGAATGATTTAAGGTTCAATACACTTTATTCCTTTGTGTTTCCTTATATTGATCTTTTAATAACATGAACCATAAGTTTGTAATAAAATTAATTGACTAATGCTACTGTCCTAGCCATTATATGGTTAGTTTTCTAATGAATGTTTTCAATTATTTTAAGTGTAAAGAGATTACATATGAATTATGGGAGTGCTTGCATAATTACTACACTGCTATTTTTTAATTTGTATAATTACTACAATTAGGACAATTGCTTGTATAATTTGAAACAGTGAATCTAATTTGGATTCATCTGACTAATGAAATACGTCATTTGGTCTTACTAATGCGCTTAATATTTTTATGAAGTTAATGAATTAAGTATTGTATACATATATAGATAGGTTGTTGTTATTTATTTAATGATTTTACACCTTCCTATTTATATGTCTAACCTCTTTTTTTTTTTAGGGAATTGAAATGTTTCCTGAATCATACCGATATTAAGATAATAACAATTCTACTTTAGGAAAGATACTTTATTATACATTGTTATTGAGTTGAATTATAGAGATCGGATAACACTCTAAGCTAATTATGTATGCCTATTGATGAATAAAACAACTATGGAATTTACATGTGTTGTGCGTTAGAATTGTAGTATAAGAAAAAACATCCTAGATCATTTGTTATAGTAGGTTCATATTTATGTGTCATATGCATCATCTATATCTATCTTTTATAATAGTAGATTCGGAAGCACTTATGTAATCGTGTGATGTTAAGTGAATATAATTACTTGCACCTTCTATGTCTATCTTTTATAACCAAAACTTAGATAAAATCACTTATGTAATCATGTGACGTTAATTGAATTTAATTACTTACACCATCTATGTCTATCTTTTATAACCAAAATTTAGATAAAATCACACCAATGAACTTATGGATTATCATTTTCATATTTTAGGAAAGGCTTTTGCTCTTGTAGATATTATTGTTACAGATTACATCCTTAATTTTAAGGATTATGATTATATTGCATGATTCTAAGAATAATCCTATCATGTATAGCTTGATTATAGGGATTGTATTCTATATTAGGCTAATAATTTTCTGGATATAATGCTTTACTCAGCACATACTCAATATATAATAAAATTACTTCTTCTTTCAAGCTTACATGGTATCAAAGACATAGGTCTCCTTCAGTTTTCTTTTTTTTCACCTTCCAGTATGCAGATTCATTGTCTAGTAGATAGGTTTTGGGTACTTTTATTAGGTCTCTTTCAGCACGGTGACCTCCGATCACCCTCACCAGTGGAGACACAGCACCCTCAACTTTGACGCGCCACGCACGTGCCCAGACGCCACTCCTTTGTACTATCTAGACGCTGCCTTGACTTCTATGTGGAGATGCTGTTGATTTTAGTCCAACCTATTTTGGACTTTTGTGTGCAACAGGTTCCTTTATTCCTATGTGTGCTATTAATACCTTTTGCGGTTCTCTTTTTTCTTATTTTCAGCTCAAGTTTCTAGTGTATATCCATTATCCGTTTCATTATGGTTGACAATAAGAGTTTAGTTCTAGAAGATATCATTCCTGTGCTGTCTAGAATTACAGAACATAAATTAACAGGGCATAATTATTTTGAGTGGTGTAAAACAATTCAGATTTACCTGCGGAGTATCTCAAAGGATACTAATCCAATCGATGATCCCCCATTGGACCACACTCGTCGGGAGTGGCTATGTGATGATGCTCGTTTATTCTTACAGATTCGGAATTCTATTAATATTAAAGTCATCTGTCTCACCAATCACTGCGAGTATGATAAGCAATTAATGGATTATCTAGAATTCTTATACTCTAGCGCAGGAAACATATCTCGAATTTATAAAGTATGCAAAGGTTTTTATAGAGCTGAGCAACATGATCAATCTCTTCAGCCATATTTTATGAATTTTAAAAAGATTTACAAGGAATTAAATGTTTTGCTTCCATTTAGTCATGATATCAAGGTCCAACAAGTTCAACAGGAACAAATGGCTGTTATGAGTTTTTGACTGGTTTAAATTCTCAATTTGATGTTACTAAATCTCATATTCTGTCCAGTATCGAACTTTCCTCCCTATATGAGGTATTTACTCGAATACTTCACACAGACATTAATTCATTTGCTCCTGCTAGTACTCAGAATTCTAGAGCTCTTGTGAGTCGAACTCATAAATTCGACTCTAAAAAATCATCTCATAAACATCACAATCGAAGAAGTGGAAATTAGAGCAATAAGAATTAAGATGCAAGAGGAATTGTCTATCGATATTGTCATAAGCCCGGTCACACTAAATACACCTGTCGGAAGCTACAGAATAAATCTCAGAAATCACATTCCACCCACATTACAGCTACTGATGCATCTAGTCATCTACTGAGAAGATTATTACTGTATCTGCTGAGGAATTTGCTAAGTTCACTCAATATCAAGAGGCACTGAATCATTCATCCTCACCTATTACTGCTATTGCTAACTCAGGTAATACATCTACGTGCCTTCTTTCCTCTTCCACCCAATGGGTCATTGATTCTGGTGCCTTAGATCATATGACAAGTAATTCTAGCCTCTTTTCTACTTTTTCTAGACACTCCTCTATTATTAGGTTTGGCACTGTCTATCCTACTTCCTCTTTGTCCCTAACATCTGTCTTAAATGTACCTGGACTCTCTTTTAATTTATTATCTATGAGTAAACTCACTTATACCTTAAATTATTGTATCTCATTCTTTCCTGATCATTGTATTTTTCAGGATCTTATGATGAAGAAGACTATTGGTAGAGGAGTAAAATCAGGAGGTCTTTATGTTTTGGATGCCTTAATACCTAAATCCATTGCCCGCCCTAGTGTCTTAACCCCATTTCAAGCCCATTGTCGATTAGGACATCCATCTTTACTCTTGTTGAAGAAACTTTATCCTCAATTTCATAATGTATCTTCTTTAGAGTAAGAGTCTTGTCAGTTTGCTAAGCACCATCGTCTATCTTCTTTTCCTCTAATCAATAAAAGGGCTAGTTCCCTATTTGGATTAGTACACTCTGATGTTTGGGGCCTATGCCTTGTTATATCCAAAACTGGTTTTCAATATTTTGTGACATTTATTTTCGTGTAACTTGGTTTTATCTCATGAAAAATCATTCTAAATTATTTTCTTATTTTTCTACCTTTTATGCTGAGATTGAAATCCAGTTTAATGTCTCAATCTGCACTTTACAAAGTGATAATGCCAAGGAATACTTCTCTACACCATTTAGTCCTACATGATCCACCATGGTATTCTCCACCAATCTTCATGTATTGATACTCCTCAAAATGACATGGCTGAGAGAAAAAATTGCCATTTCCTTAAAACTACGAGAGAGCTATTGTTTTAAATGAAATTTCCTAAATCCTTTTGGGCTGATGCAGTCTCCACAATATGATTTTAAATTAATCGTATGCCCTCTTCTATCCTTCACGGTGAGATAGCTTACACTGTCTTCTTTCCCGCTAAACCCTTGTTTGATATTCCACCACGCATTTTTGGTAATACTTGCTTTGTTCAGGACACACGTCCTCAAATCTCTAAGTTAGACCCCAAGTCTGTAAAATATGTTTTTCTCAGCTGTACCTGTCTATAAAAAGGGTATCGTTGCTATTGTCCCACTCTTAACAAATATCTTGTTTCAGCTGATGTTACCTTTTTAGAACAAGTTCCTTTCTTTCCTCACTCTTCAGTCTCAGGAACGGAGGCTGATGATGATTTGCTTGTTTACGAAGTCACCTTTCAAACTACCAAGGCTATGCCTACACAGCCGCCACCTCTTCGTTTTGTCTACTCTAGACGACAAGATCATCCTAATATACGCCCCATATCTAGTTCTTCTTCGTCATTAGATCCATCACCCAATGATCTCCCAATTGCTCTTCACAAAGGCAAATGTCAGTGCACCTACCCTATTTCATCATTTGTTTCTTATGATCATTTATCTTCTTCCTCGAGTTCTTTTATTACTTCCCTTGATTCTGTCACTATCCCAAAGACTGTCCATCAGGCTTTATCTCACCCTGTTTGGCATGATGCTATGATAGAAGAGATGAATGCTTTAGATGCCAATGGTACCTGGCAATTGATACCATTACTTATTGGTAAGAAGGTCATTGGTTGTAAATGGGTATTCACAATCAAAGTTAACTCTAATGGCTCAGTAGACTAACTCAAAGCTTGGCTTATTCCAAAAGGCTATGCTCAAACTTATGGTGTTGACTATTCTGATATGTTCTCACCTGTAGCCAAATTGACATCCATTCACCTATTCATCTCTCTGGCCGCTGCTTATGATTAGACGCTACATCAGTTAGATATAAAATGCTTTTCTTAATGGTGACCTTCATAAGGAAGTCTACATGAAGCAACCACTTAGTTTTGTTGCTCAGGGGGAGTCTGGTAAAGTTTTTCGTCTTCAGAAATCTCTATATGGTTTAAAACAAAGCCTCCACGCTTAATTCGAAAAATTTAGCCAAACCATTTAAGCATTTAGAATGAATAAGAGCAAATCGGATCACTTTGTTTTTTATAGACACTCTGCATCTAGAATTATTCTTCTTGTTGTCTATGTGGATGATATTGTTATTACTGGAAGTGATCATGTGGGCATCTCTTCTTTAAAGTCTTTTCTTCACAGCCAGTTTCAGACCAAGGACTTAGGGCCCTTGAAATATTTTTTAGGGATAGAGGTGACGAGGAGCAAGAAAGGAATTTTTCTGTCCCAAAGAAAGTACGTTTTAGATTTACTAGCTGAGACTAGAAAATTGGAAGTTAGGCCATTCAGTACTCTAATGATTCCGAATCTACAACACTCTAAAAAAGGAGACTTATTTGAAGATCTCGATAAATACAGAAGATTAGTTGGAAAACTAAATTATTTAACAGTGACTCATCCTGATATTACATATCTAGTTAACATTGTAAGTCAATTTATGTCATCTCCAACTATTCATCACTGGGCTATCTTAGAGCAGATCCTATATTACCTAAAGGGAGCTCCTGGTCTAGGGATATTATATAACAATTATAGGCACACTCGTATCGAATGTTTTTGGGATGCTGATTTGGCAAATTCCAAAGTTGACAAAAAGTCCACAACTAGATATTGCAAGTTTGTTGGAGGGAATTTAGTCTCATAAAAAAACAAGAAGCAAAATGTTGTGTCTAGATCAAGTGCAGAATCTAAATATCGAGCAATGGCACAAGCCACAAGTGAGATCATACGGCTATACCAACTTCTTTCTAAAATTGGCCTTAAAGTCTCAAAACCGGCCACACTTTGGTGTGATAATCAAACTGCTCTACATATTGCATATAATCCTGTATTTCATGAGCGTACTAAACAAATAGAGATTGATTGTCACTTTGTGCGAGAAAAGATCCAACAAAACATAATCTCTACAGGATATGCCAAGAACGGAGAACAACTTGGAGACATTTTCACAAAAGCTTTGAATGGAGTTCAGGTTAACTATATTTGTAACAAGTTGGGCATGATTAATATCTATGCTACAACTTGAAGGGGAGTGTTATAGATTACATTCTTAATTCTAGGGATTATGATTCTATTGCATGATTCTAGGAATAGTCCTAATTATGTATAGCTTGATTATAGGCAGGATCGTATTCTATATTAGGCTAACGACTTTATATATATAAAGCCATACTCAGTATATACTCAATATATAATAAAATTACTTCTTTCAAGCTTACAGTAATTATGTTAGTAAAAATAATGTATCAGTTGCATGCTATGTAAACTTATATAATTTGAAACAATGAATCTAATTTGGATTCATATGACTAATTAACCATGTCATTTGGTCTTATTAATGCACTTAACATTTTTATGATGTTTATATTTGTGGAGATGCTAAGGAAATATATCTATGATCCAAACCATATTATTGCCTACTAACCTTTATAAGTATAAGAAGATTAAAGCTTTAAATAAAAGTCAATTATCGACACACATATAATATCTGTTGCAAAATTTGCCGATAGAATGTTTCGACCAATTTTCAATACTTTGTCCGTCAGTAATATTTACCGACGGAATAGAAATATTTTGTCGATAAAGTTACCCACGAACTTAAAATTCCGTCGCTATATTTAGCGAAGGAAAAAAATTATTCATCGATAAATTATCGATAGAATATTTCTATTCCGTCACTAAAGATTACTGACGACCATTTCGTCGATGACTCATGATCGGTAATTTCCATCGATAAATTTGCTTGCCGACAAAAAATCTTCACATTCTGTCAGTAATTTCCGTCACTAAACACCCATTTTCTTGTAGTGTTTACCATTAGATTCACGCACAAACTCCTTCACTACCACGTCGAGAAGAGGAGTGAACCTGCGTATGAACATCTCAACAGCAAAGGGTAACTATAGATTCTCTAGGTGTGAAAGAGTAGGACACTGAGTGGCCCTTCAGACAAAAAACATAATGTTTTCCAAGTCAGCGTGCAACTTGAAGAACCGGTCATCCAAGGAAGTTGCTGATGATAGAGTTGATGATGTTATTGACGATGATGAAGATGCTGAAGACGGAGACTGGCCCTCAACTGCCTCATGGTACAGTCTTCCCCTATAAGCAACTAGGTCGGCATAATAAACTGGTGGAACTAGTGATACAGGTTTTGTGCACCGGGCAAATGTGAAACACATATTATATATGAGCTTCTCCAACTGGTCAGATGCGAAACCATGCTCATCCCATAAAACCTGATAGTGTGTGGGCTTGCTCGTTCCAAGGCTTCCATAGTGGCTGCAAAGATAAAAGTCAAACTCAAAAGGATGCACAATTTTCGTATCCAAAACTGTGCCAGGAGACACGTTCCCAACATAATCTCCATCCACGCAAAATAGACGAGTCTGGTGTCGTTTTCGTGCTATGATTACTGTGACCGTTGGCGCATAATCGATTGACTCTAATGCTCTCTTGAGATCTTTTAATTCCTCATTAAGAACCATGTCATGCTGGCCCTCACTTACTCCATCACGGAATACCAAAACTTTTCCAGGTCTGACTTTATTCAGACGAGCATAGGTTTCAACAAGATCCAAACACATATCTCCAAAATTCTGAATTTTCTCCTTACGATGACATTGAGGACGAACCCGAGCCGCATAGCGATTTGCAGCTGGCCAATTCATGGTAGCAACAACTGCAGCAATAGATGGACTTGTCTTGTTCCCAGCAGCGGGGTGGTTTACATCAGCCCCAACAAACATAACATGGTCTTCACCATCAAAATATGGAAGCTGGTCAATGAGCTCCACGTTACTGCCTCCAAGTTTAGCATTAATCTTGAGAGCAAGATTGGACAGATACTGATCATTTATCTTGCTTGTGGACAAACAACATTGAGTCACTACACCAACTTTGGTTTCAGAAATCCACTTCAGATACTTGTAACCGGGATGTTTCCTGGACATAATGCAAAGAAGAATTTGTAGCTTGCCCTTGTAAATCTTCAAAGCCCGGTCATTAAGATTTACAAGCAGTTGATGAAGCATGCCAACATTACATAAAACATTCATGCCACTATCTTCACAAATGAGAGGTTTCTTCGTCGGAATTCCCAGTTTCTCACATTTTTCAGTAAGACTTTCAATGAAGTTCTTACAATTCCATCTGTTGTCGGAGGAGGTCAAGTCAAGCACAGCCCACCGCTCAATCGCTTTCCCTTCCACCACTGCTTTACCAACAAGATTCCACTGACACTTCTCCCTGTCAACGGCTACCTTCAGCGTTGTTCCATTATGACCACTTAACTTCAGATCAGGTGGCCCAATCACACGGCCTACCACCGATGTCATATTTGTGTCAACTACTATGTCAAAATTTTGGATAACACCATGACTGCCAACGTCAAGACATTAAATGCTGTGAGCTTACACTATCAAACAAAAGGTGCAATAGTCCTATCAGATAATAAGGAACAGCGGTAGCACAAAAGATAAAGAAGGAGGGTAGAGGAGAGAAGAAACAATCAAATTCATATCAAGTCATAACTCAAATTGCTCAAAATCAACCTATCCGATTCTAGAATCCTACTTTGGCAATATAAATTTATAATCTAACTTGTACTACCACAACATTCATACTTTTTTCCGAGAGAACATGCATGAAACATTTGGAGATATAAATTTAACTTATAAAATGATGGGAAAACCATGGAGAGATAACAATCACCGTTACACAGCAAAAAAAGACATTCGGGTTTATTGATATTGTACAAGGCAAGGAGAAAATTGCAGACAGAATAACAATTGCTTAAACACAGAAGATATAGCACTCTAATAATTTTCCTACAGAATTCCTTGCTTTCAGTAAACTTACCAATAGGGTCCAACGTTAGAATGCACCATATCGCTTATGGTTTTCTTTCTCTCCTTTGGAGTTGCCAGTGACATATTCTTCAATTTCCGAGCAGCATTTTTATCCAAATTCTCTTTTGGATATATCTGCCCTTCAACCAGAACACAGAACTCCATTGGTACATAGTTCTTCTTGTCACCTTTTCCCAAATCCAAGCAAGGTATATCTTTATACAATATCTCCCTCTTGTATTTCTCCCGAAAGTAATCAACAATATTTACATGCTTTGACGAAGAATTACCATCTGGATCCTCAACAGGAAAAGTAAGATGGCGAGTATTATCCTTCGTCAACCCTGAAATGGTATAATTTTGTTTTGTAACACGGTGAGTCACTGTAACTTTAAGTCCCTTCAGTGCCTCCTCAACATTTTTCTTATACTTTCTGAAATTATTTACATCAAAGTAGGCAATATGCTGCTTCAGAAATTCTACAACTGCTAGTTTCTTATGGATCGGAAGAACAGAATAGTCCAGACATAAAGCTAGACCCTGGATTGTGGGTTTAAGGCTGTGTTGAAAACCTCTGGATGCCATAATCCCGCATCCAAGATTATCATCACCATCATTATGATTATCTTCCTTTTCTTGACGTTTGTGGAAACTACGCCCGACTGAAATCATTGCCCTAGTTGCATTCTCCTTCATCACAACATCCATAACCTGCAAAACCTCGCGGGGAATTAATGAAAGACTTCCGCTCAAGTATTCCTTCAGCTTACGAAGCTCAAGTACATTCACAAGCTTCACAGCAACTATGTACCTACAAATTCTTTTACCTTCCCCCTCAGACAATTTCACAGTAAATTTCCCAGTAGGCAGTTCAACCGCACTAAAAATATTCCTCTCTCCATCGTATGCAGTGTTCCCTTGAGGGGGGAATTGTGAGGAATGATCAGCAAACAACCTATCTCTAATCAAAGTCAATTTAGCCTTGGAAATTTTCCCAACACCACTATTCTTGAAAAGCATTTCTTGCTTCACATCAATATCGTAATGCCTTACAACATTTCCAGGATTAAAGGTGACTGGAAAATGATTTACACTAAGTTTCGTAGTTCGAACGTACAACACGCCGCCCTTATCTGGCCTTTTAACTGGAACCAAATCATCGTCAATTATTTGGGGACAACGAAAAGTCGCTGGAACTAGAACTGGAACTGGAGCTGGAACTTCCACCGATTTTACATCAACTCCAACACTAACACGATCTGTACAAGAACACACACAAAAATAAAAGAAAAAAGGTGGGAGTGAGAGAAAGAGCAAAAACCTTTTTTCTGTTAGAGATCTTACAAATTCCTCAGATATTAACAAATTTTCAAACAAATTACGAATACAGTACTAACTTCAAACCCACACAAAGAAAACAAAAAACACAGACTAGAATCAGAGACAAACAGCAATTTAACAAATAGAAAGGAATCGAGAACAATAAATTAACGCGTACCATAAAGCAGTTGAGGAGATTGAGAAACAGCAGCAGTAGCAGTAGTAATAGTGGACGTAGCGTTCCTACGAAACGGTTCTCTTCTATCGAACTCTCTTCCTCGTCCATATGCATCAGTTACATCAGCACCGACGCGCCTCTGATAACCAACTTCATTACCAGGCATCCGTTGTTGTCTATAGTGGCGACCGCCGGTAACACCACCACCACCTCTTCCTCTCCGACCTCTTCCTCTCTGGCCTCTTCCTCCTCTGGAACCACCATCACCACCAACTCTCTCCATTGGACCACTCGGGAGCGTACCCAAAACACCCAAAAGAGTCTGATACTGTATGATAAACCGGGCGGCAAATTTTATAGAAAGAGAATTTGAAACGTAACTGTCCTTTTCTTTCAAGGAGATTAAGATATTAGGCAATAAGAATGACAATAAATATACATAATAATGTGAATATATATAATCAAATAAAAGTTTTTATCTTACATCAAATTTTAATATATTAATTAATTAATTATATCAAAATTTAATATATTAATTAATTAATTATATTGTAATATTATTTTAATTAATTAATTATATTATAATATTATTTTAATTAATTACAATATAATAATTATAATATTATTTTAATTAATTATATCATAGTTAATTAATTATATTTTAATTAATTATATTCTAATATTATTTTAACTAATTATATTGTAATTAATAAACTAATTATATTTTAATAGTATTTTAATTAATTAATTGTATTTAATTAATTATATTTAATTATAAAAAGATTAAAAAAATATGAAGGGAGTATCACTAAAAAATGATTGACATTTCTCTTACGTTTAAGAGGTACAAAGCAATACCTAAAAGTCGAATATCATAATAATATGCCTATAATGATAATATATTATTAACCACCACTTTTTCATTTAATACCTAGTGAAACCCTTCCTAAATTGATTAATGAAGCACCCCTTTGGCCATTTAAATTTAGGAGTCCTCTTCGGTGGGGTCCAACTTATTCCATATTTGGGTTGACATAATTGAAAATAAAAGAAATAAGAGGTGTCTAAAAATGATTTCTTTTGATGTTTCATTAAGGGAAAAAAAGAGCTTGACACTTTCTGAAAGTATTAAAAAATCTAAATTTAATGTGTATAACAATTTAAAAAAGGATATTAACGTCCCATTTTAATTAATTAAATTTTAACTTACTTATCAAGATTACTTCCAACTAATTCATTAGTGCTACACCAATAAACATGGAAAAGCTTAAATAAAATAGATAAGGCATATATGCCACTCATTACTAAATTCTTACTGGTTGAAGTTGAATACAATAATTATTTTAAATATAAAAGAATATTGGCTGATTTGGATGCGCGTTAAGAAAGAGGGGAATTTAGGGACACACATTTCGATGCATCCCAAGACATTAAACAATAATTGGGCTGGGGGTAAGCGGACATTCTTATGCCCGTAACCCGTCTTCTCGTGTCAAACAAGGGGCATCCGCATCATACGCGTTCGTCTTCTTTGTCCAAACATATGACATATGTTACGTGCACGTAATTATTATAGGTTATCCATTCATATAAGAAGAAAATATAAACGATATTTTAATATTGAGAAAAAGAGTATAAATTAACAAAAAGAAAAATAATTAATTGATTATCACTTTACCAGCAAATATATTTAATATGAAATGGTGAAACTTTAATTTATTTTGTTTTTACATAATTTGTATTATCACCATATCTCTTTTTTAAATCATAAAACACAAATTTTTCATAGTAAATAAAAATAAACACTCAAAATATATTTGATTTATATTATCTTCTTAACATTATTTAATATTTATTTTATTTTTTTAATATGAAGATAAAAAGTTTAAAGTTGTTAACAAAAAACTTTTTTGTAATTTTTAATAGATATTGTTTTATCATATATAAAACTTAGTAGGACGGAACTATTAAAGCATCTTTCATCACATATAACACAAATTTCTTAAGGAATAGTTATTAGCATATGGATCTAACTTAAGAGTTGCAAAGGGCTATGGATCATCTTTCTGGCTATAATATGCCTTATTAGTTACTCGTAGAGGCTGTCAATTGTCATAAATAACTCCAAATCCAAATAGCATAATAGACTTTTTTTTTTCAGAAGTTAAAAATGCATTAATATATTAAAATGTGTTCTTACAAAATAGTGTGGCTTACATGTAACATAGCCTACTTATCCCATCTTCGCTCGTTCATAACCGGCTAAAATAAGACATTACTAAGGCCCACAGCTAAACTCCCATCTATTTTACCCATGCATAGGTGTCCTGCTTGTAATGCACGTAACTCTTACGTGCCTTAGTTATCCCTTTTCACAATAAACCTAGCACTGTATCGCTTCTTGCATGGACAATGGCTCAGAGATTAGCTTCACTCTTTAGAGATTCACCGGGGGATCGCTGAGGAAATGCAGAGGCCTCACTCGGATTGAATCTTTATCGTAAGTAATACTTGCCTTATTCCTTGTATTGTTTCCTGAATTCCTGCTTTGGTATTTGTTGGAGTACTCTTCTGATTATAAAACGTTTACTCTTTCTCTCAATAATGATGATTGGGGTTGAGACTAATATATTCTAGACTTCTTCCATTGGAATAACTTAGATCGTTAATTAACGATTTAGTGCTCTAGGGATTTACGTCAGGCTACTTTTTATAGATGCGATATTAGGGAACATACGCCCATATCTTGACAGATTATGAGCTGTGCCTTGACCCTCCTTATGACTTCCCTTACGATTTCCTCTTTAGTGTTCTCCACACCTTTAAAATGTTAGTAATTACGTGTTTGATAGTTTTATATAAATAAACTTTCATACGACAGGTACACAAATCGTAATTCATATTATTAAAGATATTATTCCCATAATGATCAAATACAGTCACCTAACAATTTGAATCACACTTTGTCTAAGATACAAAAGATTGAATTAATTGAAAATTAAAGTAAACTAACAAAACTTAATAATTGACAAGTAAAAGATAATAACGAAATTGAGGTTACTCAACAATGGAAGCTTAGGGACTATTACTATATCCCTGATTTGTCTCCCCTTTGCCTTATGAATTTAACTATGCCTTATTAACCTGATATGTATAAGTCAATTAAGATACCAACTCTTATTTCTCAGCCTAACACAAATAACTTGATTCAATCTCTCAATTTAGATCATGTATAAGTATAACATATATGACAAAGTAGTAATATATTGAATTCAACAAGGTAAATTTATACAAAACAATTCAAGAATAAACCTAAAACATATTTAGCAATCCATAATCATGTTCAAAACACAGTTGTTCAGATTTAGCATACAAGGCAATGAAATAGAAAAAAGATAAGAGAATGAAATAAGCTTAAAGCATTGATTTGGAAAATCTAAAAAGTTAGAGTTGATTTTTTTGAAAAATTAAAATTGAATATATTAAATAATAGTATCAAGAACATTATGACATTAGGAGAGCAAGGATACTCTCCTGGGATAGAACGATGATGCAATTGATGAACTACTTAAACATTGATAGACCAGAGAAACACTTGGAAACATTAGACAAAAATACGAACATAAGGTGGACAACAACGTTTCAAGAGACTTGGATGGTAAAAGGGTAAAGGCTCGAAACGCCTCTGCAAATCGATGTGAAAAGATTTCCCAATTAGGGTTGGAGGTTGCAACGATGATGGAAGTTGGAGTTGATTTTGATAGTTCCATTTTTTATCTTTTTTTTTTAAAATGAAAATTGAATTAAGCCATAAAATGTTGACATTTAAATTGTCTTACAACAGATTCTTAATAATAGAAAGTTCAACCAGATAAAGTAATTAGGTTACCAATTATAATGACATTCAAAAACATACATTAGCAACAACTACATCACTAGCTACTAATGTAATTTGAATCTAGTGCAAATTTGTTATAAAAGGTATATATATGAATCATAATGGCATTATAAAGTTCATTCATAAAAAGTTCTTAGTTTCTTTCAATGTTGTGTAAGATTCGTCTGTTCCTTTCATATCATATATATAGGACCAAATAGGATAATGCTATGTAATAACACCATCTGTACTTCTTCTTAACATGTTTCATGTTCACACTTTATATTATGATCTGTTGCCACTCCACTGGTGGGTTACTGATTGCACATTTTTGAAGAATTGTTTTCCAAGCACCACATTTGAATTTAAATTAGAAAAACAGGTGTGAGGAGCTCTCTAACTGGCTTTTATTAAGATTGCATTAATTTGTCATGTAGTTAAACCTGCTAATTCTATCAACAACGGGTATTTTTTCTTATATATCTCTCCATAAGGTTATTGCAACTATAGGAAGATTATATTTGCACCACACTATTTTATACCAAGAGACATTCCTAAAATCAACTAAAAAAACTTCTTGTATGATGTGTTGTTAAAATTCCCATTCGCACTAGGACACCACCAATTCTTTTACTCTACATTGTTAGTAATGACAAATGTGGCCCGGTTGGCCTAACTTCAGCCTGAGTTGATCGGGCCACAGGACGAATTGTTTGGCCCAATCGAGTCACGGGCTGGGCTTAAATAGGGGCTATCCTGACTTGACCTAGCTCATGACCAAACGGGAAGGTACAAATGACATTGTTTTTAAATTGTTTTTAAAAAGGTCAAGTGGGGTCTGGTAGCCCAGGAAGAACATAACTTTCTAGTTTGATAATTGACATGCCTCAAGGCCTTTATGTAACACTAACCTCTTTACAACATGAAGAGGGTCTATTCCTAGAGATACTAAAGTCCAAACTCTAATATGAAATAACAGGTGGCACTGATCGTTTCATATGTTTAGAGGAGTCATTTCTATTATTGAGCAATGACTTTCATATCTTCAAAGTATGCAAGAAGATAAGATCATATGGGAACTTCACGAGTCTCACAAATTCACAACCCAGTTATACAAAGAATTGTTGCTAGGTATTATGGTCATATTTCCATTTTACATATTGATATACGGATTAGGTATTGCTCTAGCTCACTTTTTCATCTCATGGTTAGCTCCTTTACAAAAATTGGGAGTTCTAAATTTCAGACACTAATTCTCCTATATGCCATAGAGAAATGTTTTCAAACCAAACTACTATAGATTGCTTTTCTCAATATCTTTGGGTTACAAGACATTCATCTTAGTTGGATGAATACCTTGACTTGGGCTGGCAATCTGAGATGGACTAATAGAGAAGATCAAAGGTTATTCAAAACTGGATTTGCTATCTTGGTACACACTACAAGAAAATGGTTGTTTAGTGACGAAAATTACCGATGGAATGTGAAATTTTTCCCTTAGTAAATGAATTTGCCAATGGAAATTACCGACAGGAAGAGTTGTCAGAGAAACGACTATTAGTAATCTTTAGTAATGGAATAGAAATATTCCATCGATAATTTACCGACGAACATTTTTATTTTCGTCGCTACATATAACAGCAGAATTTTTAAGTTCGTCGGAACATTTAGCTATAACAAGTTGTGTCCCGTCGGTAAATTTAGCAAAGAATTTTGTATGTGCGTCGGTAAATTTAGCGATGGTCAAGGTGTTGAAGTTCTGATGGAACATTTAGTGACGGTAAGTTCTCCGTTGATAAATTATTTACCGACAGAATGTTCTTGTTCTGCCAGTAAATTTAATACTAAGTGTACCAAAAGATATTATAATTTCGTCGGTAAATGCACCAAGCTTTTTTTTATTTTTCATACATTTAAGTTGTAAATTTAATTTTGATTGGTAATCTTATGATTGATGTTTAATTTCTACAGTTATTTGGTGATAATATATTGAATTTTTCTACATTTAATTTATCTAAACAATAAGTTGAATGATAATATAAAGTAAAAATTATCTTAATTGATAATAAAAATTATTAACTACAACAATAAATATGTAATTTATACAAAATGACTTGAGAGTAGCAAAACTAAGCTATAAAATTGGTGAAGGTGGATGGTCTGACTGCTGCGATGAGGTGTTACCCCTCCCTTTCAACTCATCCATCTCATTATAGAGCTAGGCTATGCAATCCATCAACCTCTTTACTATGCTCTCAAGCTGAACGACTCTCTAATCATTAGATGTAGACTGCCTACTAGAAGTAGCTGTACTAGACATGGAGGATTATGAATAGCATGTGTTTGCAAATGAACCTAAACTGAAGATCCTTCCATAACAGTCCCTACCACTAACTACATTAAGATATGTCTGACTCTCATCAATAGTTTCATAGTGCTGAGACTATCGTTGAATACTTTATTGTATTTGGTCCTATTAGGAGGCAATGTTTATGTTAATAAGTGATAATTATTAAGAATTAATATTAAAGCATAAATTTCACATACATTAAGTTCTCTACATCGGGTGTTGATGAAAATCACATCATCATGCTTCTTAGTGTGAGTGTGCAAAAAGAGCTAACGGGGTGTAGGCTTCTTGCTTATAGAATTTTCCTACATTAGAATAAAATGTTATAAGTAAACTATAATTTTCAAAAATTTTAGTAGAGTTTCCTCTATTTTTATGATATTTACCCCTTGTTAAACAACGAAAGTAAGTCAACAACATAGCCATATATAGAACTAGACATTTATAACATTATCATTTTCCATAACACACATATATTTTCATTTCAAAGTTCACACATCAAATTAAATCGAAATATATCAAAGTAAAAAAATTACTTACAAGTTTCTCTACATACGCTTGTGGGAACTAGATCCTCCAGTGTGTAAAGGTATACTCTCTCCCTTCAGTCCTCCATGTCTGTTTGCAAAATTGCACTATGAAATGGGCATTGCCTCGGGTAATGTCCAATACTACTACCAATGACTCCATACTTCTTCAGATATATAAGGAGGTCATAACGCTAGTCAAAATAATAACTAAACTACTACTATAGCAGTGGTAAGTCTAGGTCGATCCCACAGAGAGTGTATGTAAAGTTGTTAAAATGAAAGTAACTGGTGTTTAGGTTTAACCTGGGAGGGGGGTTTGGTTTTAGAAATAAGAAAATAAAATGAAACTAGACTAATAAAAACAAATTAAAGAAAACATGAAAAAAAATGATAAAAGTGGGGAATTTGATAGGAACCCAATTCTTTAGTTTAATCTCGGTCTACACCCTAATTAAACATATTTCATTGATTTGTTGTTCTCAAACCTCTCCTAGCAACTATTAATCGTGGGTTAATAATTAACCCAAGTTTTTCCTTAAGTATTGTTTAATCAAGATATGATCATTAATTAAACCTAACTATCGAATAACCTATGATACGATCTCTATATTCAATTGGGTAATATCATTATGAATTAGGAAAACCAATTAATCAAGGCAACAACCACATATGATGCGTCATTTAACTTAGGTTATGTTATCCCTAATGATTACGAATCATTAGTCACTACATATGAATTTTAACATAACAATTACGAATTATATCAAAATTCTAACAATGGGTTTGCAAATAAACGATTGAATGAACGCCTTAAAATCATCTTTTCATAATACCCAATGGGTTCATACACAAATAACTAAACAATAATGAGAATACAATTAATATTCATACACAAAACCCAAATCAATTAATATAGGATAACAAAATCAACTTATAATGAGAGAAAGAAACAACAAAAATACTGAAATACACTTAACCCAAGTCGTCGATGTCGATGTCACCTCTGAACCGACGTCAGGGTGGCTAGTCCTCTATGGATCTCTCCCAGTTGAGAGCTTCCATAGCCCTCTTCATGCTCTCCCATGAAAATGCTTCATCCCCTCTAAGAATGTCCCAATTGAAACCCCTATTCTCCTCGTTACTGCGCCTCCTCTCTCTTCTGCACTACTGTTCTATTTTTGTATTTAATTGTTGGTCCACTTGTACTGTACACTTATTAAAAACCTATACTCCCCTCTTGAAAACGTCTACATTTACTTCTTTGCTTCTGTTGTCGTTTCCTGCTTCTGTGCTTGCGTTTTGGTGCTCTTTTCTAATTGTGCATCGTCGTCTGGACTTCTTTCCTGACTACACTATTATTTGGTCATCTGCTACTTCCCTTGGCTGGGTTGTCATTTGGTCATCTTTAGTTGTTTTCCTTCTTATGTTGCGTCGTCATTTCTGCTTCTCTTCCAGCTGCTGCCATTTTAACTATTTGTTTATGCTGTTTTACTGCTCCTCCCAGCAGCTTCTTGGTTGTCTTCTTTTGGATTGAATTTATTTTATTCTTCCTCTAATTTTCTTCTTTTTAATCCATGAAGACAAGTAAATATTAATCTTCAGAAAATGGCCCAATTATCGTGTTTTTGACTCACTTTAGCTTCTTTGCTTCTGAATTGTGCCTAAAATCACATATGAGTCAAAGTGAGTATCTTAAGCAATTTCATTTCCTTAATCGCTAAGTTTTATGAAATAATTAAATAATCAATTAAGCACATATCAATTTCACCACACTTAGCTTTTGGTTGTCCTTGGGCAAAACATCAAAATTAAGCTCGTAAACCCAAAAACATTAACTTAATTCCCATATGTTCCAAGAATATATAATCATAAGCAAAGATGAATGATTTTAAAAAAAACATAGCAAAAAATCAACATTCCAAGCTTTTACTCATAATCGATCAGCATTCATCATCTTCAAAAACTAAGCATTTTAATGGCAGACTCAGAAAATATGTTTAACTAAAATATATCCATAGGTACACTCAACATCATTTATGATCATGTCGTTTCACAACTTTGCATATCATTTCATTTCTCCACTACTAATGTTCTTATGCAAAATTAAGGATCAAAGGACTTTTCAAGGTTGTAATATGGGCAAAGGTAAGGTGAGATGTATTTAGGTCAAATAGCATGAAAGCCACTAAAGCTAGTGAAACAAAAGTAACACTCAACAAACTATCAAGTGTAAAAACCAACATTCACTCACAATTGTGTACATCAACTATGATGAATGCAAAAACAAGTTTCACAACTCAAACTTGAGCTCTCATACACAAACCACATGAAGTATATACCAATTTGAAGGGATCACTCATATAATTGATGACAATGCATTGAAACCACAAAGAGTAACCCTTCCAAGCCAACATCTACCTCATATTCAACATACTCAAGTAACCTATTCAATACAACTTTAGGAGGATGCATTAAGTTTGAATAACCTTGCAAACCATATATGCACTTCCTCCTTGATACATTTATTTAAACTTTTTCTTTTTCTTTTTCTTTTTCTTTTTCTTTCTCATTTTCCTTTCCTTTTCTTTTCTTTTCTCTTATAAAAATTAAAATAAACTACATCAACATGGGCATTTCAATGGTAAGGCATAAAATGACATCCCAAAATTATAACCAACCCACACATATGCATACTCCTATACTTGTACTTTTTTATATCCACAAACTCAACAATCACAAATGTTCCACTAGCTTTAAGGCTTGGGAATGACATCTGGTTAGGTTAAAGTATGTAATGTGGATAATACGAAAAGAAAAGGAAAACAAAGCTCAAGGGGGCTTATCAAAAAGGAAAATCATATAATAGGTAGGTTAATTTGCTAACGTAGTTCAGAAAAGCAAAGAATGCCTAATCATATCCACGTTAATGTATGTGATAAAAATGTGGTCTCGAGTAGAAATTCAAGGCAAAATCAGAATGTACATGTCATGAAGGTCACACATTACCAAAAGACAATGAGATTAATATGAATATGTTAGTTTGATAAGGCTCAAAATTTCACCAGCTTTGTATACCACTAGTCACTACTCTTCTAAATAAAATACACATCAACCAATCACAAGAGCAAAAGTGCATGCCAAAGTTTTTATGAAATTATCTAATCAACTCATTCTCTAATCATGAATATATAGTCCTAGAAGCAATATAAAATGAGAAAATGTTTGTTTTGTTGTTTTATTCTTTCTCTAATTTTCATTGAAAACTTTAAACAAGTAAAACAAACAAATTCAAAAACACACATACATAAAATTAAAAATAAAAAACTAATGCAAAAATGTAAAGGAAAAGAAAGTTACTTCCCTTGGATTTCCTCCCAAGAAACGCCTTTGTTTAATGTCACTGGCTCGACTCCTTTTTCTCCTCACGTGACAAAATTATTATCTTTTGGTGACACATGCGGTTCCTCCAGTTGAGGTTCTTCCGGATAGGGCCTTGGTTGATAATCGTTTACCTCCATCGTCTTCCCTATCTTCAAACTCTTCATCTCTATTGAGTGTTCACTTTTTTGAAATAATTCGAATAACTCTTTACCTTTTTCTTCTTCGTTTAATTCTTCCATCCTGCTAGGTACAAGTAAAGAGTCATTCTCAACAACAAAATGGAACTCATTATTTACCTTCGAGCTAAAAGATATAGTTTTTTCTGCCTCGAACTCCTCCTTAACTTCTTCCACACAAGCAATTCCTTGATTAATGCTCTCAAAATTCTCAAGCTCCTTCTCACTTTGTAAAGTTTATGCACAAACATCCATTGGGTACACCTCGGGGTTGATACGACTGCTCCTCTTTGCTTTGTGGTTATATATGATTGATATTCTCTATCGAGGCAATGTTGAAATAACGGCTACATATTTTGTTGAATTTGAAAATTGTTAACAATCACAACATTCATAAATTCTTCTAGAGATGTACCTGAGTTTTGTTAGCTCTCCACATCTTGGAAACTATACCAAGATTTCCTTTCATCTTACTAGAATTGTAGGGTATTCTGTTGCAGTTGTTGCATACTCTCTTGAAGCTGCTGCATACCCTATTGAAATTGAAGATGGCCAGCATTATAGGTCTTGATATAGTTGTCCAGAGGTGTACTTGAGTTGTGACAAGAAGCTTCTGATCTACACGGGAATTGCTGTGTGTCCTACAAACTATCATGAAAGTAATTATGATAGTTATCCCATCCTTAGCCAAAGTTAGGTTGATCAGCCGAACCTTGGTTATAGGATTGAGAAAAAGAGTTAAAGAAAAATTACTTCCATCCATGATTTTTTTTAATAAATCACAAATAAGAAATGAAATAAAGAAAGGATCACAAAATAACTGAAAAGAAGCTAATTACGAATAAAAATATACAAAACATCAATTAAATCACAAATAAAAATTTAAACACCTCACTCTGCGACAATGGCGCCAAAATTGACAGCACATTATAATGCTAGTCAAAATAAAAACTAGACTACTACTATAGCAGGGATGAGTCTAGGTCGATCCCACAAAGAGTGTGTGTAAAGTTGTTAAAATAAAAGTAAATGGTGTTTAGGTTTAACAAGGTGGGTTTGGTTTTAGAAATAAGAAAATAAGATGAAATTAGACTAATAAAAACAAATTAAAAAAACATGCAAAAAATGATAAAAGTGGGGAAGTCAGTAGGGACCCGATTTTTGGGTTTAGTCTCGGTCTACACCCTAATTAAACATATTTCATTGATTTGTTGTTCTCAAACCTCTCCTATCAACTATTAATCATGGGTTAATAATTAACGTGAGTTTTCCTTTAAATAGTGTTTAATCAAGATACGATTGTTAATTAAACCTAACTATCAAATAACCTAGGATATGATCTCTATATTCAATTGGGTAGTATCATTACGAATTAGAAAAAATTGATTAATCAAGGAAACAACCATATATAATGTGTCATTTAACCTAGGTCATGTTATCCCAAATGATTACGAATCATTAGTCGCTATACATGAATTTTAACATAACAATTACAGATTATATCGAAATTCTAGTAATAGGTTTGCAAATAAACGATTGAATGATATCATCTTTTCATAATACCCAATAGGTTCATACATAAATAACCAAATAATAACGAGAATATGATTATCCATACACAAAACCCAAATCAATTAACATAGGATAACACAATCAATTTCTAATGAGAGAAAGAAATAACAAAAATAGTGAAATATACTTAACCTGGGTCTTCGGTGTTGATGTCACCTCCAAACCGGCATCAAGACGTCTAATGGGGCTCTCCTAGTTGAGAGCTTCCATAGCCCTCTTCATGCTCTCCTAAGAAAATGCTTCAGCCCCTCCAAGAATGTCCCAGCCGAAATCCCTCTTCTCCTCACTACTGCACGTCCACTCTCTTTTGTGCTACTGTTGTATTTTCGTATTTAATTTTTGGTCCACCTATACAGTACATTTATTAAAAACCTATGCTCCCCTCTTGAAACACAGACATGAGATGCCTGCATTTACATCCTTGCTTCCACTATCATTTCTTTCTTCTGTGGCTGCATTTTGGTGCTCCTTCCCAGCTATGCGTCATCGTCTGGTCTTCTTTCCCAGTTGCATTGTCATTTGGTCATCTGCTGCTTCCCTTGGCTGTGCTATTATTTGGTCATCTTCAGTTGCTTTCCTTCTTATGTTGCATCGTCATTTCTGCTTCTCTTCCAGTTGCTGCCGTTTTGCCTCTTTGTTTATGCCATTTTACTGCTCCTCCTAGTAGTTTCTTGGTTGTCTTCTTTTGGACTGAATTTATTTTCTTTTTCCTCTAATTTTCTTCTTCTTAATCCATAAAGACAAATGAATATTAATCTTTAGAAAATGGCCCAATTATCGTGCTTTCGACTCACTTTAACTTATTTGCTTTCGAATTGTGCCTAAAATCACATATGAGTCAAAGTGAGCATCCTAAGCAATTTCATGTCCTTAATCGCTAAGTGTTATGAAATAATTAAACAATCAATTAAGCGCATATCAGTATCACACCTGGAAAGTCTCCATAATGTGTACGAGCTCACCTCTCTTATACTTTATAAATTACCACGTCAAATTTGGAATCCAAAAAAAAATTCTTTCTGAAAAAGAAGAAAAAACATACTATAAGTACTTATAACCTACACTATTTATCTTATTAATATATAAAATTAATTAGATAAAAATACAAAAGAATTTTTTTTGTACCTCAAACTTTTGGTAATAAAAATCCTTTGTCGCCTGAGAGATATTCTTATATATATAACCCTAAGTAAGCTAAACACATAAAGCTAAAATTTTATGTTTTAGACTTCTTAAAAATGTTACTCTAACTATATGAAAAAACACTTAAAAAAAACCTCCTACAATATAGTCCCAAAATTGAGCTTACAATCTTTAGACTTATCAACTCCAAAACATACCCTAACCTGAACCAACACCAATTAAACATCCAAAAAAACTTACAAAGACATCTAAACAATATATGAAACATTAAGAACCACTTAGCATATAACACGTAAAGGAGAATTACTAACTCTACAAATTAAGTATACAAAAGCCAAAAATCTAAGATGTTACAATTTTTGTGAACTATGAAATTCCTATAAAATTTTCCCCACTAGACTAAACATTACGAAGAGCCTAATATTTGGATATATAAGTTCACATAACATACAAATGATACATTGTTTTTACTAATATAATTAACAATAATATCTACAAGAGCAAAATCCTTTCCTAAAATATGAAATTGATAATCTATAAGTTCAATGGTATGATTTCATCTGAATTTTGGTTATAAAAGATAGTCATAGATGGTGCAAGTAATTAAATTCACTTAACATCACACAATTACATAAGTACTTCCGAATCTACTATTACAAACGATAGACATAGATGGTGCATATGACATATAAATATGAACCTACTATAAAAAATGATCCAGGATGCCATTCCTTATACCATAATTCTAACACACAACACATGTAAATTCCATAGTTTTTTTATTCATCAATAGGCATACATACTTAGCTTAAAATGTTATTTGATCTTAATATTGGTACGAGTCAGGAAATACTTTAACTCCCTACATAAAAAAGAGAGGTTAGACATATAAATAGGAAGGTGTAAAATTGATAGTTGTAGATTGCATCATGTTTTTGTGGGTAGTTTAGTGTGTCTTTAGTTGTTAATTTGATTGTTTAGTACGTGTTTAGGTTATAATTGTGTTAGTTAGTAAATATTTGTGTTTTAAGTGTTTTGTGGGTTAGAACATGAAGTTAAGCTTCAATTTTATATTTATGAGGTGCTTTGATGTGGTTGTCAGTGTTTCAAGGCAATTGGAGGAGATTCAGAGAAGACTCAGGAAATAACCCAGAGCCACGATTATGGAAAATATGCCACAATCGTAGTAGAAGCAAGAGCAAGGAGTCACGATCATAGGGAATATGCCACAATTGTGTGGAAGATGGTGCAAGGAACCACGATTATGTTGTTATAGGCCATAATTGTGACAGAAGTAAAATCTCCCAACCACCATCATACCACTAAGGGCTACGATCATGGCCTATGTGACATATACGAGGACAACAATCCTGACTTGAGTTTTTGAGGGATTTTTTGGACCTTTCAGACCCAGAAAAGATCTTAGGGTTGCCCTAATTAGAAATACTATATAAGACTTAAGGATTTAACCCTAACAGAGCTTCTACATTTTGTCACTTTTGAAAAGTTCAAGAGAGAGAAAAGAAGAGAAAGAGAAGAGGAAGAAGAAGCGGGTCCTGAGGTTGCTGCTTCTTGGATTAGGTGGTCTCCTGATGTTGCTTCCTTCTTGGATTGTCCAATCTAACTTTTATTTCCTTTCCATTTCATTTTTGTTCATTTAATGTATAAGATTGAAATGGATTGTATGATGATTGGTTTTGGATTTTTGATGAACTCTTCCTTTGGGATTTTATTTTGATTTAATGTTAATATAGTCGATTTTGTGTTTTATTGATTAGGTGTTATGATTAACATTGATTTTTTTATATTTCGGTAACAAAATGAGAGAGTGAGTTGTATGAAAATGATTAGATTGGGTTAACGAGAGTTAGGTGATCCAATAGACCATGTAGTTAATCATATCAGTTTTTGTACAGAGAGAGATCCTGTGTGAGACCCGGTATTTTAGTAGAGAGCTTTCAATCTAATTTTAATTATGGGTCTTTTGTTAATTGAGAGAATGCAAATTTCATAATTTAATTAGGGTTAATAATTTAGGGTGCGAGATTATAACTCGAGAGAGAGTAATTCTCCCTATGATAATCTAGAACTGATACCCCAATAACACATAATTGGCTAGGTTAGCATTAATGATAGGTAGAATCCCCTCTTTCATAAATTGGTAATTTCTCTTGACTTATTTCCATAATGACCTTTTACGTTGCTCAATTTCAATTCTTGTTTTGTGTTAATTTCTTGAGTTGAATTCCTGCAATCAAATTTTCGTGTTTATATTCTTATTTCATTTTTAATTTCACCTTATTATTTCTCTGAGCCTTAGACACCCTAGAAGTAGATTAGTTCACCCTCCTCGTGGGATTGACCCTTTAATTACTACAATTCACAACCCGTACACTTGTAGTATTTGAGGGCTATACTTGTAAAGCTCAACGAACAAGATAAAGTTTTTGGCGTCATTACTGAGGAGACTTAGGATTAGTTTAATTCTTTTAGTATAAGGACTAATAAATTAGAAAAAAAGGAAGTTTGGGAGTAAGTCGAAGGCACATATGTTGGACATCATAAGGTGACTATGAGGAATCAAGAAGGTTAAATGCCAAGAAGAAATGGAAAGAACAATGATGGAGGATATATATTATAGGGAGCAAGGAACTCTTGCAGACTTCAATGAGGCATAATTTAATAGGGAAAATTATCATCCTTATATGAACACGTACACTCTGGGGTAACAAAACCACCCAGATTTATATTGTTCTAACAATGTAAAGTGTCCTATAGAACATCAAGATCTATTAGGATTTTAGCAAGATGAGTCCAATTAATGGGATTCCAAGCTGGATAAAATCATAGATAAGCTCACATACATGGAAGAGACCCAGAAAAGAATGGAAGAGAAGTTTGAGCAAGTAACGGAAGATCATACCTCTTCTATTCACAACCTAGAGGTTCAAATGGGGTCGGCTTTCTAGGGAGTTTTGTAAGAGAAGTGTGAAAAACTGTCTGCACAACATAAAAGTAAATTCAATAGAACAATGTAAGGGTATCACACTTAGGAATGGGGTAGAGCTAGAAGAACCAACGAGAAATCAAGCTAAAACCTACCTTGTAGAAGACTAAGAAATAAAGAAAGAAGATGAAGAAAATGATGAACCCCCTCCCTATATTATCTACCAGATCTTGGTATACCATGCTTGAACATCGAAAAAGCTTTAGTAGATGTCTATGAAGAGAACATT
>JANQAP020000583.1:3539555-3555317 GCA_026874005.2 Erythroxylum coriaceum
GGTGGCGCGGGGGTGCGGCGACGACGTTCGGTGTTGCGGTGGTGCGGTGGATCTTCGCTCTTCGGGGACGCTTCCAGATCCGACAACGATGAGTCGAGGAGGAGGAGAGTGATGACAGCAACCGGAGATGACGACGATGAGGCGACTTCGACGACGATGAGAGACCCAGACGGCGGTGAGAGAGAGGCGAGACCGAGAGAGCGAGAGAGAGACTGAGAGAGGGTGAGAGTCTGAGAGAGTTGAGAGGCAGATGCTGGGTCGAGGGGGGGTAGTATTAGGTTTAAATTTCAGAAATTTCAAATTGGTCCCTCAACAATTCGAATTTGCCGAAATTAACCGGTATTTACCGGTATGTTAGGTACCGTCCGGTATCTAACGGAAAACGCCGGTACCGGCCGGTACCGATGCTTAATTTCTCGTACCGTTTTTCGGCCGGTACGGTACGGTAATCAACACGCTGCTAAGAACAATCATGTTGATATGTTTACAAAAGCTCTTCTAGTTTACAAGTTCAAGCAATGCTTGGACTTGATTGGTGTTTAATGATGATGAAACAATCTATTGGGGCATTGTCGGAGAAGGTGGAGCATATCACTAATTATTCGGGACCAAGTCAAGGTGGAGATTTATTGACAAATGGGTGCCTTGGTCCCTCTACCAATAACTAAAAGGCATCGAATGGGGTTGGCCACCAAATACTTAAGGAAATATTAGGCAATTGTTGGCCACTTGCATGATTTACGCAGGAAATTGAGGAATTAAATTTTGGACGGAAGCTCACATATTTGGCTATAAATAGAGGACATGTTGAGGCTTTAGAGAGGCACCGAACCAGCATTCCTTCTTTCTTCTTTCATTTCTCTTTTAGAGAAATTTATTAAACCCCTTTGCACGTTTTGTATATTTCCACATATTAGTAAAATTGCTCACCCTCCGGCGTAGACGTAGGTCACATTGACCGAACCACGTAAATCTTTGTGTTCTGTCCTATTTTATTTTGCCTATATTTATTTTTGTTACTATTTTCAGGCTATTAAATTCAACTGATATTCGATCCAGGGGCGTTTTCCCTAACACATTTTTATATAACAAACCAACTATTATGTGATTAATATGTTTGTAAAAAAAAAACTGATAGCTATATTAATCATGTTCACAATAAAACATGTGAAATAAATGCTTATAAGTTTTTATTTATGATAATGCCTGATTTAAGTTAATGTTTTTGATGTCATAAATGATTATTATATTTCAAATTTAATACTAATACATGTTACTTTTACTTCATCCAAAATTAAAGAATCTGGAGTTATGAACGTCTAGTTTGTCATAAGTTTATGTAAATCAAGCCATTTATCTCCCCCATAAATTGTATCTTTATTACACCCGTTAATGTTATAACCAAAAGATGAAAAATGATTATAAAGCATTCAGTTTCATAATGAATGTGCTTAGAAATTAAGTTAATTGAAGCATCTGTGAAACGAGAAGTAAATGTTACATTAAAGTAACCGATATCTTTAGCCATTGTGCAATGGATTGAGTTTATTATAGTTATAAATAAAACTGTTGGTTCCTCTTCTTATTCATGATTGAGATTTAAATATATCAAAGTTGTATTTTCTTATCAATTATATACAACATCAAAAAACATCCAAGTATTCAGATTTGGAAGAATACCTAATTGTCTATCTTTCGACGATTGTAAGTACTTATTGCAGTTTTTTTTAATAATATTCATGTGAATATATTTTTTATGCAATTTATAAAATGTCGGAGCATATTTAGAGTTTCAACGAGAAATTTAAAGTTGTTTTGCTATTCATCAGAACATTAATTATATTACGCTACTTGTATCTTAAAGTTTTATAGTGATTCTGCTTTTAGTTCATGCCTTCACAAGACATATCTTGCTTGTATATTTTCATGCATGATCCATCCATCATTATCGTCCTCCTTTTTTACCTTCCGGGCTTTGGTGGAGATACAGAATCACGTTTTCTTCTTTGAATCATTTGCCTCCTAAATTTAAGTGTTTGAAAGGTGAGCTTCTTTATAATTACTTTGTTTAACTAGGTGTGTTTCGTTGTACGTCCGGCGTTGTTATATTCATTGTTTCTCAGATTGTTTGTTGTCTCTTTTCACAAAAAGGATTGGGCCACTGAGAAAGATTCTGGTTTTTAAAGATGATCCATTTGGTTATATTGTATGTTGACAGGATAATTTTTTATGGTATCACATGCAGCACTCTTCTTGGCCCTCTCTCATTTTGAACTTGTCATCTTCGTTTTAATGGATGAATCTGCTTCCTCGTTCCACATCTACTGTTTCAGTACATAAATGTTGATGAACAATGATTTATGTTGCTAATCCACTTACATTATGGATAATCAATAAATCTGTGATCTCATTTCTTCTTTATATTTGCGCTACTTACTGATTGTGTTGTACTTCTCTTGGTGATCACGCAGATTTTCATGTTTGAAGAAGGCTGTTTGGTTTGTCTAAATTCCATCTTGAAAAGGAAAATGTGCAATCTATTGACCACTTGAATCAGAAATGGATATTTGTTTCAATTCTAAGCAAAGAAATTTCTTTGGCAGAAGTTGGAACTCTTTCCTGTGTAGATGTCTTTGGTTACTTATTGTGATTCTGTTACTAAGAGTTCTATTATTTCCTTCTTTCTCTACCTCTGGTGGGACTGACAGTCCTCTTTTATTGGATTCTGATTATGGAGTTCGTAGGAACATGTTCTTGGAGGTTCCTCAAATAGTATGGGGACTCAATAATCAAAAGATATCTTTTGCAAGAGCTTGTTTAACTGCTAGAATGCTAAATCGAACACTTCTGATGCCCAGTTTAAGTGCCTCCTTGTTCTACAAGGAAACAGATCGTTTGCAGTGGATTTCATTTGATCAGGTGTTCCAATTTGAAAGATTTAATTCGCTCTGTAATGGGTTTGTGCAATTAGGTCGTTACTCGTATCTCAGAAATCAAACTGGAGTTTGTGAACTTCATAAGGGAAGGGGAAGGAAGTGGACTCCTGAGAGAGATTTTGAGCAACTAAGACAATTTAGCAGAGATCCATTTGATGTGTACGAGGTAATCAGAATAGTTGGAAAAAGCCCCTTTCTGTGGCATGATCATTGGTCTGTTAAGGACTATGCCAAGGTTTTTGAATGCCTAGTTTTGGTCAATGACATAGCAGTAGAAGCTGATAAAGTTGTGTCAAAGATTAGAGAAGCGGGAAAGAAGATGAGAAGTTCTTCAAATATGTCTTCATTGCATCCAGTGCCTTATCTTGCAGTCCATATGAGGATAGAGAAAGATTGGATGATTCACTGTAAGAACTTAGAGCAAATATCAAAAATTAATGAAATTTGTACTAGCAAACAGGAGATTATGAAGAGAGTTGGGAACATTGTAGGCTTGAGAAAGCCTATTGTTGTTTATATTGCTGTGGCTCATAATCTTCTTCAAGATTCTATTTCTTCTATACTCCATGGCTGGGGCCAAGGTTTGATTCCCTTAGAGAAGAGGAGGCTGGGTGTTGAAAACATTTACAGAAAGTACCCTTATCTTATTCAATCAGCCATCGACTACCAAGTGTGCTCATGGGCTGATGTCTTCGTGGGCAACAGTTTCTCCACTTTCTCAAATCTTGTAGCACTTGAGAGGACACAAAAGATGATTAGAAAGGGTGTTACAAGCTCCTGTGGACAAGATGTAAGATGGCCATCTTATGCATATAATATACTTGGGCAATCAAACGCTCCTCGCAAATGGATGACAAATATGACGGCTTCAACCCTCCAGGCATTTAGTTTTGGTAGTAACATCATTTCTTGTTCAAGTTCATAAAACCAACTCCCATCCCAGTTCTCGTACCTTCAAAAACAAATTTTAGGTTCTTTCTTTTCTTTTTTACTCTATACAGACCAATTATTTTAATTTCTATGTTGATGGTGTATTATATTGTATTCCCTTTCAAAAAGTGAAGTTTTCGACTAATGCAATATCATAAAAATCTTCTTTGGAAAAAATAAAAAATAAGGTCAAAGCCATTGCTAGAAGTTTTCATTTTAAAGTTAAGTTAATTTCTCATTCGGATTTACATCTTAGGAGCATAACTATTTTTTTCTCTAATTTATGGAAATGACTAATTTTACCTTAATCAAAGAAGTTTAGTTATTTCCATTGAACCTATGGAGCTAGATGATTTTATTTTTTTGAAAAATTGTAAATTAAATTAAGCCATTAAAGGCAATGACAATTGTTACAAGTATAAACCATCCCATCTAATGAACGGGTTAACAAAACATCATGAAAGTATTACAATGGCGCAAAAACAAGTATACATGCTAGTCATTAATCCCATGCTAACTTAAGACTAGATCTATTCTACATTTTATCTTTAAAGGTGATAAAGTATAACTTAATTGCCTTAATAGTTTCTCTTTGTAACCTTGCATGTTGTTTCTCAGTGTCTTTGAAGATTTTCATATTTCTTTCAACCTACACAACTTGTACTAGATACGATAAAGCAATGAAAATCCACTATTGTTTTGTTTTATCATGCATGTTATCTACATTCATTTATCGTATCTCCTAACAAGCATCTTCTTCTTATATCCTTGCACATGAACTGAGTGAACTAGCATTTGAAGAATAAGTGAGTAATACTCTCTTGCTTCTGCTTGAACAATATACATCTATTTGGAATAGCCATATACTTGTTTAATCTATCAATTGTAGGCATTCTATTCTTGATGGCTCTCCACATTGTGATTGAAGCTTTAGGCAACATATACTTACGCCAGACAAGTTTATGTCATGCTACCAAGTTTCCCTGCTCTTAGAACAACTTTTTACAAAACACACTGGTGAATTTACCATGTCTTGACAAAGTCCACCAGTTGATATTTGTTTTGCTTTCCTTGAGTTCATTGCTATTGATCTGATTATACAAACCAGAATCTCAAATCCTCTCATTTTTTTGTGTTAGAGCATAAGCCACAAATTGATCATCACTAGTGATATCTTTAATTGAATTGAGCTTGCCAAACTAAGCGATTTTACTTAGACCTAATTGAATTCACAATTTTCACTTATTGTACGATCTCATATGAGAGGTCTCCACGCTATTGATATGCTGGAGTGCATACACCATCCTAGATGAGGAGTCTTTGCGCTATCTTATATTTCAGCATCTTGACACTGTCCTAAATAAGAGGTCTCTGCTATCCTAAATATAGGGTATCTATTATTCCATATGTTGGGGCTTTTATACTACATTACCCCAAATGAGAGGTTTTTGCATTACCTTATATTTTTAGATCTTTACTTTATCCCAAATGAGGGTCTTCACTATCCTATAGCTTTTACTAAAGATAACTAATAAACATGGCACCAACTTTGGACCCAATGCCTTAACTGCTCAAGAGTTAATAGTCCTTATTTAATATAATAAAATTGTTGATACATGATTCATGAATTATCATAAAGACCAAAGTTTTTAGGTTTATCATTGAATTTGGGCATGATATAAGTAATAAATTAAAGAGAAGTTCAATAAGTTATTCAGAGGTGGAACAAGAAGTGATAGGCCTTAAGGATTCCTTTCCACTGAAAATATGTAGAATAAAATCTAACTACCACATTGTTGTTTTTTGAAATCCTATGAGAGCAGGGTATAATTTAATACGTGAAAGTCAAACATGAGTTGATATTTTTTTGGAATGATGAATGTAGAATACCTTAAACCTACTCTTAACTATATTGCAAGTAGCATATTGATGACTTGTATAAGATCTGCACAACTTTAACATAAAAAAGTCATATAGGGTATATGTAAATCAAATTTAATTATTATAGTTTTTCCTATCTAAGCATAAAAAATGTGTTTAACTATTAAACATATTCAAGATAATACAATTTAAAACAAAAATAGGAAAGCTATAATTTAAATAAATTTATATGACCTTCTGATTTTCACCAATTGCCTAATCTATTGAGATAATGTTTAATTTTTTTTAGAAAAAGGTAATGAATTTAGCCATAAAGGCAATCAAAATGTACAAAAGCTGCAAAGAGTTGTAAAAGAGTTTACAAAAAGGGTATCCTAGCGCAAGATCCCAATATCAACCTTCTTCAAAGTAGAGAAAGTAATAACTTATGCATTCCTTATTCTAGTATAATAATCAAAGTTCTGACACATGAATTGGTATAAACTAATATATCCTTTGATCTGCTAAAGAATACTATTACTGAATTGTTGTAATGTTTGACTTCTTTTCTGAAAAATGTGAGCATTCCTTTCATCCTAAATGGATTTGGATAGAAAGGACATAGCTAGGAAGAAGCATCACTTAATTGTGTTGTCAGGATGATTACTGTTAGTACACCACCTTTTGATGGAATTCCAATTACCTAGAGCATTCAGAATATAGCATTTATGAAGTAAATATCACCAAATATTGGACACAATTTGACATTGAAATAACAGATGATCACTACTTTCTTTATCTCTCATACATAGAGTGCATCTGTTAAGAATGTTAAGAAACTTCAACCTATCAATAGTTTGCAATTTATCTTTCATATCCAACCATAATATAAGGGAAGCTCGAGGATGGTGTTACGCAAGTTTTAATCTTATAAAACCCTTAATAATCAGTAAGTGCACGGCGTAAAGTGTAATAATTAAGATGTTGATCTCTCGAGGAATTACTTAACTAATTGAATCCTAATGTTTTCTAAGGTTGCAATAAATGTGATAAAAAAGAAAATAAAAATTAAAAACAAAAAATGTAACAATCGATTATAAATTGATTGAAGTTAAAGTTCCAAAATTAACACAAAGAAATCAAATTAAAGCACAATCACTTAACACTCAAGAAATCGCACAAGACAAGATTAATCAATTACGAGAAGAGGGGATTTATTCTATCGTCAATTGCTAACTTGATTACTTTCGATTTAATTGGTATAGGTCCTAGAATTTCAAAAGGTTAATTATTCTCTCTCAAGATGAAACCCTAAATTATAATCCCTAATTGAATATGAATTTATGATTTTGCAATTTCTCAATTAACAAAACAACCCACGTTCTAATTAGTTCTTAAGCACTCCAATAGATAATTAAATTCTCACACAAGATCTCTCTTCGTATAATTGTCAATTTAATGTTTATGTGATCTATTAGGTTGTTAATTCTCATTACCCAACCTAATCATGTTATTAATGATTCACTCTCTCGATTTGTTACTAAAGTGTGCAAAAAGGATAAAAAATCGCAATACCCAACACATTACCATCAAAAGCAGTCAAATCACAATTGAATCAAGAATAAATCCCAAATGAAGTTTATAACATTCTTAAATAAGTATTCATCATCCTCATATCCAGATATGAAGTAAATAACAAGAGGAATAAGAAATGAACTTGGAAAAGAATGATAAGGAGTGGCTGACAGCAATAACTCCTCCTCTTCTTCATCTTCTTCTCTTCTATCCTCTTCTTTCTTTCTTAGCTTCTTTCTCTAAATGGTAAGATGGAGGCTTCTCTTAAATAGTTCTTGAGGCTTATAGGGTTCTTTCTAGGATTTACCCACTTAATTTGGTTTCAAAAATAGCCCAAAAATGTTAACTTACAAAAAAGAGCCACATGTTAAAAAAGTTGACATTCGCTAGAATTGCTGTCTGCGCTCTCTACTTCCAATTCTTCTCTTTTCTTCAATTTCTTGTTTCCATATACTTAAACACACATCATACACCTCTTAAAACATAAAATTAAGATCTCAATTATGCTCAAAACCACACAAACACTAAGAATATAAACAAACACTAATAATAACATAATTCTAAGCCTATATACATGATAATCATCTAAGAAAAACTAAAAAGTACACTTAAACATATATCAAAACATAGTTAATTTATAATTATCGACATCCTCATACTTAAACTTTTATTTGTCCTCAAGCAAAAACAAAAGCAAAACATAAACTCAAACAAACGAAACAATAGCACAAATAAAATTATAAAACAATCTCTTATCTTATTGATTGTGATGTATCTAAATCTTATCAAATAGAGCCCTAGTTAGATGGAAGTGTCATCCAATTAGTTAATGTGATGTAATCTGATAAGGATATAGGTGATCTAGTTAGTTTAGTTTAATTAAGATTCTAAATTATAAAACCAAAAATGCCTATAAGTTGTTTATTTGAGCATTTCCTTAGAAGGAGAGATAAAGAGGAAGGGAATACATTGAGAGAGAGCATTCATTTTTTATACTTTTGTGGAAGTAATAAAGGTTAGTTTTTACCATAGCTCTTTCATGTTTAATGTTGCTTATGATTATTTAATAATTTCATTGTATTGTTACTTGAGTGTGAGAGTTAAACACTTTGAGGATTGTGAGGCATTTGAGAACAAAGTTTTTTTTGTCATCAATCACATGGGAAGGCTAAGTCTCACTCAAACGGACCTAAGTAAAATTATCATATAAAAGAATAAACACAACTTGCGGTAAAAGTTCGATGTCTAAAGAAACCTTTGTACACTAAGCAACCTGTCTATTGTAAGTTTCAATTTGCAATTCCATTAATTAGAATTGTATAGCCATTTGCTTGTCTTATTCCCACCACCCACATTATTATAGTGCGCAATGCGTCTTAAGTGATCTTCCATCTCTAATAAATAACTAATACATAAATCTTAGTGGTTTGAAGATCACCTCTACTTAAACAAACCCTAATTTGGTACACTTTCTTCATGTTGGCAATCTATGCCTTCTTCCATACTTTCCTTAATTGTACTGTTAGACCCTTAAGTCCGAATTGCAGAACCGTGTTAGCATTAGAGAGTCTTGACCAGTGATTGATACCCGGGGCGATGGAATAAGGCAAAGATTTATGAGTAGGCAAGGAAAATGGGCATTATCTATGAGTTGGCATACATTGGTACACATTGAAGGAAATCTTCGATGAGATGTAAGATTTGGATGTGAGACCAAAAGATAACTTGAGATGGACCTTGGGTTAAAGGTTAGTTAGATCATATACATGAGGGAGACATATGAGAGTTCTAACAACTTAATGTGTGCTCAAATAGACGGACTATAACTAATAGGAATAGAACCAAATAAGCCCTAAGCTTTTCCCAATCAATTATCTAAAGTCCTCTAATCCTCAAATTTGAGTTGCTCCAAAATTAATAACAAATTAAAGGAAGCCTATTTTTTCCTATGACCACCAAAGAGCTCCCAACTCAAATAAAAGGCAACCAGGTTTATATATGTTGCTTAACTCACATATTTTGAGAGTTAGCTTCCAAGATCTCCCCATTTATCTTCTCTAGTACTTTTGTTTTGACATAAATATCCTTTTGCAAAGTTTATTATACGAAATAAATAAAAAAGTAAGAAATAAAAACAAATGTTCTACTCGATAACATTGTATAATTCCCGCAAAAACACTAAAAAATTCATTAAGCTCTAGCTCTACTGTGGAGAACGAAAAGAATGGAAGATCCTTAAGGATTTGGAAATTAAATTCACTCTAGCTGAGGCTTTCACGTTTGATATTGCACTTTTGCTTGTCGTACAATGCCTGCTTCTGTTTTATCATCATCATCAACACTCTGTTAAAATCTTGTTCTAACGTAGGATTTGGGGAGGTTTGATAGTACGTAACTTTACCCCTATATAATAGAGAGGCTGTTTTTGGTAGACCCATATGCAAATATGACATAAAGATAAAATAAAAAAAAGTCTTAGGAGGTCTAGTAGTACACAACTTTACCCCTAACTAGTAGTGAGACTGTGTCTAAATGACTCACTGACAAAGAGAAAAACTGAAAATAAAGAAATACATAAAAATACACAAATAATACTATTAAAATTAAACTAAATAAATACATAATACTAAAATAATAATTGTGACAAAACACATTCAATAATTGGCAGCTGGTAAATGAGAAACTGTCAAAGCTACACTCGTAACTGGTGACGAGCGAGGAGCTCCTTAAGTGCAAAAAATTGTTCGTATAAACTTGAGCTGAGAAGTCACATCGTAGGACACAATGGCTTGTCGACATCTAGCTACTAGATAGATAGAGATTGAACAATTAGACGTAACTTTCTAAGAGGTAAATACGATGCAAAAGATTCACAATATCCGACTTCATAGAACCTACAAGATTGCATATGCTCTCTTTAGTGGATATCCTTTACCCGTATCCTAGCAAGTTAGAGTTTCCTATTACGGGCTAAGTTTTTGGTAAGATCCAATCCTGCCATATTGTTTTTGATCACTTTTTCCCAATTCTTTTTAGACCTTCCTTTTTTCCTCTAACAATCTTTAAAAATTATTTTCTTACATCATCTCACTGGAGCATCAGGATGTCTCTTTCTCATATGTCTGAATCACCTAAGTCTTGTCTCTCGCAACTTGTCATTAACATTAGCCACCTGTTATTTGTCTCTCACCATACGATTTCAGACCTTATTTCTTCTGGTAATGTCACACATTTACTAGAACATCCTTATCTTCGTGATCAAAAGTTTATTGTTATGTATGCATTTGGTGGGCCAACACTCCGTCCCATATAACATCGTTGCCAAATCGTCATTCGATATAATTTACCGTTAAGCTTAAGTGAGATCTTCTAATCACATAAAACCCCTTCTACATTTCGCCATTTGAATCATCCTGATCTAATACGATGTATTATTTCGTCATCGATCTCTCTATTACTCTAGATGATAGATCCTAGGTATTTAAAATACTATTTCCGAAATACAACTTCGAATTCAACTTTTACATCCACATCATTAACCACCTGATGTTCTGAAAAGTTACATTCTAAGTATTTAGTCTTAGTCTTGCTTATTTTAAAACTTTTTGACTCTAACATTTCGCTCCAACATTCTAACTTGACATTAACTCCCTCTCTTGTCTCATCCATTAAGACAATATTGTCAACAAATAACATACATTAAGACACATCTCCTTAAATATTCTTAATAAGCTCATTCATCTCTATTGCAAACAGAAAAGAGCTTATCACAAAGTCTTGTTGTAGACTAATACTAATAGAAAAATTCTCAATGTTTTCCCCCTTCCGTATATTTTCCAATTTTCAGATCAAAAATGGAATGTTAAAAATGCCCACGTAAGCTTTGCTTCGAATAATAATACGAATATAGGGACTGAGATGAAGAATGTGTACATGCGGAATAAGGTTAATTGACGCAATCGCAGCCATTGATTCCCACAATGAGAGGAGAAAATGTGATGCGAAGCAATTTTGTATCCTGGGCCACCATATATGGCCTTTTCAGGTCTAAAAAGATAAACGGCTGTGATAAAGTTGGGATATTTTGATCACATATCTTGTGGCCGATACGTTACTCATCTATTAACTGGATTTAACAGAGGGAGGAACTGTAACAATGGCGAATTTGGCGACGCGAATGGCAGCTGTAAACTTTAGGAGCTTGTCCATCTCAGCCTCTTCCTCTACGGGTATTTCATCTATATCTGTCTCTTAGTTAGAGGGAATGTTTTGATCCTTTTTCTTATGGAAGTGGGTGATTGATTGATTTGTCGTAGGGGCTGTCCCTGGTAGTAATGGAGATAAGAAGCTTAGTACAGAGAGAGGAGGGCCAGTGATTATGGAGATTCCAGTTGACAAAATAAGGAGACCTCTCATGCGAACCAGAGCTAATGATCCAAATAAAGTAAAGGAACTGATGGACAGTATCAAAGAAATTGGTCTCCAAGTCCCTGTAACGCTTCAATCCCCTTCATCCCTTTTGTTCTTCTTAAACGAGTTTTATGAATTTCGCCAAGTCAAGGAACTCATGCCTAAATCTGAGGGAAGTAGATGAGTTTACATGAGAGGAAAAGCTACTCTATAGATGGCAAACTCCAAACTTGCTGCAATAAGTTCCAAATAAAACGATAGGGAATAAATTGTTGTGTAGTGTTGAGGTGCGGAATATTAACTTTACCTTTTTTTTCTTTTTTAACGGAAGAATTTGCAGTCATTATCTTTTAAATGCGTATTGGATAAACCTTTAAATTGACCCAATAGTTTGTAAATTACACCAATTGGCTATTCTACACTAGACAAATCTTGTACGATAGGCTGGATTAAGAGAGTGTAAGTAGAAGGATTCAAAATCTTTTGACCTTATGCTCTCCATTCTACCAATTCGACCACCCCTAAAAGCTGTACTTAATTTCCATACCATATTAAAGAGTTATAGTGAACAAAATTCTAAATAATCTTGTTTGGACCAACAAACTTGCTTCCTTTTCTGGATACAATCCATGTAAAAAATTTGATTTTTCTAACAAGCATCAATTGTGGTTGCACAGATTGATGTGCTGGAGGTTGATGGAGACTACTACGGTACGCGACTTGTTTATGTTTTGACATTTGAAGTATTAATTTGCTATCCATCCTCGTACATTTTCAAAGTTGACAAGCATATACTTGGTTTGATCTTTATCAAAGGATTTTCTGGTTGTCATCGGTATGAAGCTCACCAGCGCCTTGGTCTTCCGACAATCAGATGCAAAGTTCGTCGTGGGACAAAGGAAACTCTAAGGTTTAGTTCCAAGTCCTGCATGCTAGTTTACTTCCGTTGACATAAATTGCTGAAGGATTCTGACCTTGCTTTTTCCATTTTCATTTCTGTAGGCATCACCTCCGCTGAGTTTGCTACTTACCAGCTTTATCTTGACTATACTTCCTTCCATGGGTTCTTTAGGTAAAATATAGTACACACAAACTAATATTTGTGCCTCGTCTAATTATATTTGATTAAGTGCACATAGCTTACCAAGTTCCTAGTATCCTTTCTTTTATTCACAAACAAATATATTTTATGTAGAAAGTGTGTCTATTTTATTCATATTTGATTAAACGTAAACATGTGGCCAAATTCCTGCACTCTTTTAATTTTGTAATAAACAATTTTACAAGAAACAAAGTTACAATACTAGAACAAGGTACTGCAACGCTGGAATATCTTCAAATAGGTTGTTATTGGGTCCTAACTCATGGGAGAATGCCAGATTGGCGAGCCAATGGGGATAGGAGGATGCTTCACGCTATATATGATTTATATGCACAGATCAATCTCTTGTCAAGAATTGTTGAATAGCATCAACAAGAGGTGATACTGGGTGGAAAACTTGCCCACAACGACAGGCAGATGAGATGAATAGCCCCTGAGAATCTGATTCAAGTACAAGCTTCTTATTTCCTAATTGAAATTCCCATGCAATGCAAGCCTTAATCCTGTCAATGCACACAACTCACACTGTATTACAGGACCCTACAATGGAGCTCCATAATTAAGAATTGTCTACTCATTGAATCAAAGGTACAAGACAGGGTTATAGGTGCTTTAGGTGATTAACTGCATAGACTACGAAAGAACCAACTGCATTAGCCTTCCATCCACTCAATCCAGCCTACAGTTATTCCATCCTTAAATTGTTGTTTAGGGTACCCATGCACTTTCTCTTAGTCATCAGGTTTGTTTAGACGGCCTTAAATTCGTGTATACTCAAGCGGTGCGATCCTCTTCCTTGGCTACATTTAGAACAGTGGCTTTTAAGATCTATTTCAATATTGAAGGGGACACTATTTTATTTGATTATCTTTCAGCTATGCTGTTTACTCTTTTTGAAATGAAAGAAACGATAAAATTTTCAGAAGCCTGGAAAATACTCTTTATGATCATAGTCGTAATCTAATTCACTAGAATAGGAGATTTCTTTTGTCAAGGAATTTAACTTTAAGCTAAGTCTCTTTATGGCAACCAATTGGAATTTTTAAGTTTGGTGTTTAGTGTTAGCTTTTTCTTGTTGTTTAGCTTTTTAATTTTCTGTTCACTTTGCAGTTTCTGTTTCTAAACCTCAAGTTGTTGACGTTGTGCTCTGCAAAAAGAAAAGAGTAATATTTTGGACATTAACTTGTTTGTTTCTCATTTTTTAAAAATATTTAAAGATGCTCCATACAACTGAATTTGTTAAAATTTTGAATCAAGAAATGTATATCAAAATCAGACACTCAAGTGTATTCCTTATTTAGTTACTAGATCCTAATATTTACTTATTCTTTGTACCAGCTTAGCTTCTTCAATATGCGTTTGGACCTTATTAAAATATTTTGCAGTTGCCAATGATCCATATCCTTATTATTTACCACCCGTCTACGAAGTAACCTTGTCCTCTTAAGTCAAACTGCTGATAAGCTTTCTGAAAGTTTTCTAAATTCTCCCATGTAACTTCCTCCATTGGTTGCCTCTTAGTACACTAAGAGCTGGCGAATTTGATTACTCATTGTTGACAGAGTGTAAGTTCTAAGTTTGGTTTTGGGACTCAAAATAGGGTTTCTTTCATCAATCAAAGAAGGCGATGGGCAAGCCTAGTTCTTTGGGTTTCCTTTGCATGAATGGAGCAACAAAATGTGAAATACTATTTGAATCCTTAGTATTGTTGGAAGATCTAGTTCATACGCAACCATGTTAATTCGTCAAAGAACTCGAAAAGGGTCATAAATCACCTTTATTGCTTTTCTAATTACTGACGATGCTGATAAACATGATAATAATTTATATACATGTCTATTATAGAAAAATGAAAATGCGGAATGTTATTATATACTTCCTGTCATTAACGTTGAGAGATTTTGGACAGATATGAGAGAGCTTTCCTAAGCTTTTAACAAATTCAATAAGATGGTGTATCAAAAAAATGTCAAGCTTGAGGACCCAATACCCCTTTCACAGAATTTATATTCTTTGTTGTCTTCCATCAAAACAACAAAAGTTGGTAGAGAACAGACGTGAGGTTTTAACAAAAATCAACAGACATGACCCATAATAAATGGTGCAACCCAACGGTCCAATGCATAACAGTCTCTTACTTGGGTCGTAGATGTAAGTTAAAAGTCATGAAACTTCTATGCAAAGAAAGAAACCAAATGCACGAATCAAGGCGATAAGTCCTCTAAAGGTGAGTATTATCTTTCATGTATCACGATGCATCCTATTTTTTATTCCATTTTAACTGAATGAATAAACCTTTATGTTTATTATAGGTTCATAATATGTGTTATTCTCAAAATAAAATGTGTATACCAGAATGAGAAAAAACAACAAATTAATAAAAATTTCGTGAAAGTACATACAATAAATCACATAATGGAACCAAGTCCCATTTTAGCAACATGATCCTTAAAACTCTTTGGTGGCATGCCTTTTGTTAAAGGAGTGACAATCATTAATTCAGTGCGAATGTGTTGAATGATCACTTTGTTCTCTTTGACACGTTCCCCTAATGGCCAAATACTTAATGTCGATGTATTTACTTCAACTACCACTATTGTTGTTTTTGGCCAAGAAAACTGCAGCTGAATTGTCACAGTATTTTTGTAATGGCTTAGAAATGGAATCCACAATTCTAAGCCCATATATGAAACTCTTTAACCATACACCATGTGATATAGCCTCAAAATAAGAAACAAACTCAGCCTCCATTGTAGAAGTAGTAGTCAAAGTCTGCTTTGAACTCCTCTAAGATACGGCTTCACTAGCTAACATAAACATATATCCAGATGTTGACTTTCGTGAATCAACACAACCAGTAAAGTCTGAATCTGAGTAGCCAACTACTTCGAGATTATCAGTTCGTCTATACATAAGCATGTAATCTTTGGTCCCTTGAAGGTATCTCAT
>JANQAP020000583.1:3593902-3604135 GCA_026874005.2 Erythroxylum coriaceum
AGCATTCATGGAATTAATTACATAATAGGTTAAAGATACATTCAAGCCTTATATTTTATTAAGAATGTCTTTTTTTGTTATTTATAGTAATAATATGGGGGTATTTTTGTCCAATAACCCGCGTGTTTTGTTTATGTGACAGGTACAAGAAAATTGTGCCACAGTTTTGGAAGGAACAAAAAATTTGTGTTTTTGTGAACTAGAGACGGAACAAAAATGGGCAGTGTCAGCAACCAAACACTGCTGGACACAGGATTTTTGTGTTTTGTTATCTGTCTCCACCCACGGAGACATCAACCATACGCAACGTAAAGGCCCCTTATATTAGGTGGAAGAGGTACAGCCCTTGAAATTGGTCGTAAATCCAAAAACTAAAGTAAGTATGTTAATTAGTAATAATAAGTGGATATGGCCCTTCCATAATAGTAGATGTGCCAGACTAATAATGGAAGAGTTGCCTAGATGCCAGGAAGGAGAGCAAGATGAAATTAAGTGGCTAGCAGACAATTCAAGGAAGTTCAGCACAAAAGCCTGCAAAACACTTTTATAGACTACAAAGAGCACAAGGCTGGAGTGGACAGCCTTAGTATGGGACAGTGACATCAACCCAGCTCATTCATTCATCTTATGGGGGGGAATCAATGGAGGGTTGCTTACGAGGGATAAGATCAAGTTCTCCATCAACACATTAAACTCTGAGTTATGTAATACTGAACTAGAAAGTCTGGATCATTTGATGATTAGATGTAGGTATATCCGACAAGTCTGGGGCCAAATGCAGCTTATTCTCAACATGGACAGACCAATGGACTCTTGGAGTAAAACTATTACTTGGTTGGGGAAACTTAGAGTGCATAATGCAACAAATCTCAAAGCAATTAAGTTAAGCTAGGCAGCTTTGGTGTACTACATCTAGAAAGAGCGTAATTGTAGAGTTTTCAAACAAGAAAGTAGAAGTGTTGCAATGATTTTTCAGGACATTTTTCTACGCTACAGATTGGCTATGTTAGCAAGAGGAATAGCAGCAAATTTGACAAGCAGTATGAAGAGAAGATGGGGATTGGAATAATATTGGTTTATGTGGTCTCACCAGTATCCCTTAGATTTCAAGACAGAGACAATTACTAGGAACCACAACTCTATGTAATCTAGATCTTTTGGATTCTTCTAGAATTTTTGTACTCTAGACTGTATTTATAATTATTCAATGAAATTTGATAATTTTCAAGGAAAAAAACATTTCTAAAGACCATCACCTTATTGACAATCCTCCATCAGACCATATTTAGAAGGAATGGCTATGTGATAATGCCCGACTATTGTTACAAATCCAAAATTCTATTGACAATCAGGTCGTTGCACTAATTAAACAATATGAGTATATTAACGAATTGATGGATTATTTAGAGTTTTTATATTTAGGAAAAGGAAATATTTCACGTATCTATGCGGTATGTAAGAGATTTTACCGAATTGAACAACAAGATCAATCAATTCAGACATATTTTATGAATTTCAAAAAGATTTATGAAGAATTAAATGTTTTCTTACCGTTTAGTCCCGATGTTAAAGTTCAATAAGCCCAACAGGAGCAAATGGTAGTAATGAGTTTTTTGACTGGTCTTAACTCTCAGTTTGAAGTTGCCAAGTCTCAGGTTCTTTCTAGTACTGAAAGTTCTTGCTTAAATGAGGTTTTTACGTGAATACTCCGCACAAATGTTAGTACATATGTTCCCCCCAACATTCAAACCTCTAGTGCCTTTGTAAGTCGAAAGAATGGATACGACATTGGAAAGTCAACTCATAAGACTTGTAGCAAAGGAGGAGGGATAGGAAATTGGGATCATAAAAATCAAGATGCTAGAATAATTATCCATCAATATTGTCATGACTCGGGCCATACTAAATGTACATGTCGAAAGTTGAATAAACCTCAAAAATCTCATTTCGCTTATGTTACAGCTAATACTACTACACATAACTCATCTGTGCAAAAGACAATTACAATTTTTGCAGATGAGTTTCCTAAGTTTACACAATACCAAGAAGCATTAAAAAGTTCATCACAATTATTGTTGATTCAGGTAACATACCCTCGTGTCTCCATTCATTTTCATCACAACGGGTCATTGATTCCGATACCTCAGATCATATAATAGGTAATTCTAGTCTTTTTTCTACTTTCCACAACCACTCGTATCTTTCCCATGTTACCTTAGCTGATGGATATATTGTTCAACTTAAAGCACAACTTGTAGCCAAAGGTTATGCTCAAACCTATGGTGTGAATTATTCTGATACTTTATCTCCTGTAGCTAAATCGACTTCTATTCGTCTATTCATTTTTTTGGCAGCTACTTAGGATTGGACCCTAAATCAGTTAGACATAAAGAACTCTCTCTTACATGGAGACCCTCATGAGGAAGAGTATATGGAGCAACCACCAAGATTTGTTGCTCAGGGGGAGAATGGGAAAGTTTGTCGTCTTTGCAAGTCTCTATATAGTTTAAAACAAAGTCCCCATTCTAGGTTTGAAAATTTTAGTCAAGCAATGGAAGAGTTTGGCGTGAGCAAGAGTAATTATAATCACTCAGTACTCTATAGACATTCTACATATGGTATCATTCTCGTTGTTGTGTATGTAGATGATATATTGTTTTTTTTGTTAAAATGTATATGTAGATGATATTGTTATTACTAGAAGTGATACTATGGGTACTTCATCCTTGAAATCTTTCCTTCACAGTCAATTTCATATAAAAGATTTAAGGGCTATGAAATATTTTCTGGGGGTAGAAGTGATAAGAAGTAAGAAGGCATTCACTTGTCACAAAGGAAGTATGTACTCGATCTACTAACTGAAACTAGAAAGATGGGGGCTAAGCTATGCAGTGCTCTAATGATCCCTAATCTACAACTCACCAAAGATGGAGAATTGTTTGAAGATCCTGAGAAATATAAGGTAATGGGTGGAAAGAAATATCTCATAGTAACTCGCCCTAATATTGCATATTTTTTCAGTGTTATAAGTCAATTTATGTCTTCTCCTACCATTTATCATTGTGATATTCTAGAATAAATATTATGTTATTTAAAAGGAGCTCTTGGTCTAGGGTTTCTATACAAAAACTGTGGACATACTCATATTGAGTGTTTCTCAGATGCTGATTTGGCAAGCTCTAAGATTGATCAAAGATCAACTACTGGTTATCGTGTCTTCCTTGGAGGGGACTTAGTTTCATGGAAAGTATGAAGCAACAAGTTGTGTCAAGATCTAGTGCAAAGTCTGAATATAGAGCTACAGCACATACATCGTGTGAAATAATATGGATATAATAACTCTTAATGGAAATTGGTTTTAAAACCCCATTGCCAACAAAGTTATGGTGTGATAATCAAACAACACTAAACTTATAAAGATAAATTGTCACTTTGCTCGTGAAAAAATACAACAAAATTTGATTTTCACAGGATATGTTAAAACTGGAGAACAACTTGGGGATATTTTCACAAAGGCTCTAACTGGAGCTCGGGTGGATTATATTTGTAACAATTTGGGCATGATTAATATTTATGCTCCAACTTGAGGGGGATGTTAATAATCTGTTTAGATATGATTATAAAAGTTAGGATTGATATTTTGCTTGATTATAGGAGATTATTTTGTAAATTAGTTACTCCTAACCACTATAAATATGTACCAATATTTTGTATAATGCATAAGATACAAATTACCTTTCTTCATAACAGTACAAAATACAAATAACTAGGAATTAGATATGGCATTTATTATTTCGCTGGAAATTCAAGGAAAAAATGCAAAAATAGAACAACTCTAAAATGTCCTTTAACTAACTCTGCAGTAGAAAGCATGTGCTTACATGTGCACTCACGCATACTTCGACACTAACCTTTAGGATTTTTTTGGACTTCTTCAAACTTAAAGCAAAGGAAGCACAAACATTCCATATGCAACACAAGAAAAATATATGCTGCCTATCATGGATTCTCCATGTTTGTTCATGTTTGAGTTTATCGAGAACAGATACATTTAAGCTCAAATAAGCTTCAAAAGAATGTCAAAGCATGTCAATCTCAAGCTATAAGTCTTTGAATGGGTAAAATTCTTGTTTATATAAATCAATTTTCACATCACTTATTGAACTGTGATCAATGTTGCTACCAAATAGAAAGATTCCTGAAGATGATATGTCAATAGTTAAGAAAACATGCCATTGCAAATAAGAAAATCTTCTTCACAACTACATGGCAAATTATGAGATCACAAAATAAAAGGCGATATCATATGAAAATTACGAGAGGGTCCACTAGTGTACCTGAATGTTTGGAGCCAAAAGACTTGGTTGATCAGTGAAGAAGAGCACCATCCTTCCAATTTCTTGTTTCAACAATATTCTCCTTTCAAGGTGAATTGCATCACATGATAGAATTGCTTGCTCATGCACTTCACTGTACCCAATGACCAGATATTAAGTCGCAAAGTTGAAGCACTTTGATATTGGATTTTCCCAAGAAAAGGAGATCTCCTCAATAAGCTACTTAAATCAGTTAACAAGTTTCACCAGATTTTGTCAATTAATCGAAGCAAACAAAAAATCTATATATTTTATCAAATGCATATAGAAAATACCTACTATGCAATTGATGCAATTTAACAATAACAATCCCCAAGTTTATGAAATGCTTTTGCAAGATAAATAGTCAGGTTCACGCCATAGTTTACTAGTCCTTATTTCAGTTCTATTTTAATGTTTTGTGCATATACTTACTGCTAATGAAACCTTCAAAAACCAATTTCAAGCATGTATTTTCAATGAGAATAGAATTTGACTCAAATCAAGAAAGAAAAGCCTTTATTCCAAGTTAATTTGGGTTGACTAAATTTACCCTATGCCTTCTGTCTGAATTGAGGCAAGTATTATGCATCCTAGCCCTACATGGTTCAGTTGAAATTAATCTGAACCTATCACGATCCTGTTAGATGAGTTTGAAGCTTAAAAGAAAGTATCAAAGGATAGAAATGGCATCTTCTTAAAACTCTCCTTAGATATGCAGGTAAGTAAATGCAGGTTATAACCATAAATAAGCTAAAAAGCTTCTCCAACTTTTAGAACTTCACAAAACAAGACGGTTATGAATCAAACATTTCTTAAGCTTGACACCTCAATGAAGTAAATTAATTACATTTTTGTTGAGTTGATAAATTATTCTTGACAGATTCTATAGTATTTGAATAATGAACTTTCATTAAGCATGTCTTATTCTAGATATCAAATATGAAAAGGAGAAGTTTAACCATTAGCAATCAGTTTAGCAGTACTTAGTATACCTTATCATTTTTTCAACCTGCTTCGCAACACTGTACTCTAAATCTGCTTCTTTTTGCTTTGTGCGTCCAGACTTTGCCATCTTCTTTGATTCTAGTACTCGTGGTAACACATATAATTGGTAATCCTCATGCAATAACACATACTGCATATTTAAGTTTTTTGACAAAATCAGGAATTGCAAATAGAGAGCACAAGTTGGATAACTTTAAATTACGCACCTCATCCCTGAACAGTGAAAGAATCAAGTTTTCCTTCAGCACAACCTAAGACAGTGATGAAGAGATGAAAAAGTAAGTATAAAGCGATTGAAAACAAAATAGTATTGGCTATAACTATTTTAAACACTAGCATGACCTGCTAGATGGCTTTACCAATGTCCCATTTGGGAGATGGTTATTAGTCATATAGAAAATCAATTTTTCTTCTAAACTAATCTCTTGAAAGACCAATGAGTGTAAACCAAAACAAAAGAAATTGATCAAGCTTGTTTATCCCACTTAAGTATAACACTCTGCTGCTAAAATCCAACTTTCATATAATCACTTTATTGCATTAAGTAATTGAACTTCCCTAAATGACACGATTGATGAAGTCAGTCTACTGGTGCAGATAGTAAATGTAATAATATATGCAATATTTAAGACATAAAAGACAAATTTGCCCTATGTTTTAGTTGAATGTGTGCATGTGTGTTTGTTTGAGAGAAAGAAAGTGGGAAGGAAGCACGAATGGTAAGAAACCTCTCTTTTAGCATCTCATAAACGAAAACACTATGTATGGTCATCCATTAAATATATATTATGCAACCTAGATACAATAACTAAAAACAACGACCAGAAAATGAAAATTCAGAAAAGTAAGAAAATGAGCTAGACTAAAACTTTTAGTGATGCAATTATGATCAAGGTATGACTCATTAAGGATGAGAAAATACTTGCATGACTAAATGAATTTCAATTAACTAATTGGAGAAAACGCGAATCAAGCTCATTGCCACAAAATATACTAAATAAAGAACCATAATTGCATGACAAGAAACATAATGACCCTATTATGTGGGGCTCACCAAAGCAATATCAATGCTAGTGACACGAAGCAACTCATCAGGGCAAACAAGATACCCAAGAAGCACCCATTCCCGGTAAGAAGTAACATTTGATAGATCTTGTGCTCTCTGAATGAATATTAACATGATTGGTTAAGTAAAACGAAGGAAATAGAGGCCTTCAAATTAACTGATACTAAATAAGGCAACAATAAAATTTGAGCATGTACCATAGGGTGAGCAGAATTTGTAAGTATATCCGGATAACGAGGATGATAAGGACTAAGAAATCCCTCATTTCTGAGCTTCCTTGTATCTGTGGATAGGAATATAATTGGACCTACAGCCTCTAGAACCTGGACATAGAAGTTGAAATTTGTAAGAATGAATCAACAATTTTGTCATGAAGCAAGAAAACATAGAAGAAAATATTTCATGTCAATACAAGAGCTAACAAGTATGTTTGTTACATGTTCAACTTCAGGTTATTACTAATAGATTTTACCTTATCACTCTTATAAATAATGCATTATCAAATCAAGGGTAATCCAACCAAATCAAATTAGAGGAAACCATTTAACAATTTGCTCTCACTCAACATCCATATTCAAATAGTGTATTTTCAATGTAATATGATAATGTTAGAGAAGAAATGTTTAATGACCTCTCCAATACGTGGACTAACAAAATTTAAGTCTTCTTGCAATCCTTTCAATGGTGGATCATAAGAGTCGATGAATTGAACCAGCCTGAAACCAGAGTGAGAGTCACATAAAATGTTAACCAAATGTGGATGAAATGAAGCAACCAAAGTATCATGCTGAAGGTTGAAAATCATCATGTGATTACGGGTTTTATATTCAAAAGAATAAGTATGTAGAAAGTGTGGAATATGAGGATCAAGGGTAGTTTCATAACAACAGAAGTAGCTAGAAATATCACAGAAATTAGAAACTATTCCTTACCGATGATAAAAATCACAATCTCTATCATTTCTGGCCATTGCATGCAAAAGGTTATACACTTGCAGCATCATTTTCCTTGGTATCTATGAGTAAAAAACAAACATAAAGTCCCAAACAATTAAGAAGGCTAACATTCTTGAACAAATGTACAGTAACCAAACAAACCAAAAATTAAAGTGAAATGAAAAGAACTTAGAAGAGTGAGAAATATGATTAACTTACCTTCTCCGATAGAAGATTGACACGAACAAAGGAACAAAAGAGATCCATAAATGCGTGAAGTATAAGTGAATTCTGATTCGGCTGCAATATACTGTCAAATTTATTAAGAGGTAGAAGATCATGAAACAACAATTAACATATCTTTGACCACCTTGTGACACATAGATTTCCAAACTCAAGAATTCAGCATATTAAAGTAGATAAATTTTTGGAGTCTTGGTTTTTGAGGCATCTCATATTGAGTCAAACACGTAAGCTATGCATGTTGAAGTAGAAGCAACTTTGATGCTCACCAACAAGGTTATAACTGTGCTACTAAGATCCAAGACAAGTCGCAAAGCTTGCTCTCGAAATGCCATCAAGTCAAGAAGCAGCTGCTCCACAAACAAAAAAGCTATTAAAAAGCAGGAAACATAATGTCTTGAAGTACAATTCAATTGACAAAGTTCAAGTTTTGACAAAAATTTCACCCAAGATATGGAAAAACTATATCCAGACCACAGTTAACCACCATCACTAATGACGATATTAAGTAGAACTTCTTGATGGTTACAGGAGAATACAAGAGTCACCATAATGTATTCTTTAATGGGGTTTACAGGTGTATTTGCATGTGCATGTGTGTGAGCATCTACGTATACATGTTTAGATATTGCTTCATGAGCCAATAAAAATATAAAAGGTAGGTAAGTTTTTATGGGTTATGGTCGTGTCAGACTCAAAATCAATTACGGGAATGAATAAAACTGGCAGCAACTTTAAGCATGAATTTATTCAGAATGGTGAAAAATAAATAGGTACGGCAATTTAGCACTGTACCTGGACCCATGGCTCCAAGCTCTGTAAATGAACTTCTGCACTGTCGTTCAAAGAATCCAGAGTAACCTTGTCAACCTGCATAAAGTTTTCAGAAGATATAAACTGCTCCGATCAGTAAAAGAAAACGAAAAGAACTTGTCATCATTTAGTAAGGAACAATTCTCACTCTTTCAAGTTGCAATTTGCTAAAATGCTCAGGAAACTTCTTGGAAAGCAGCAAGCAAATCTTTGGACAGTTGGGGAACACACCAGATTTCCAAAACCCTTCTGAAAATGCATGACTAACGGGATCTGGATAATCCAAAATCTGATTTAACCTATACATTTTGGCCATGAGACCTACAGCTACTTCAGTGAGTTGGACCACCCACTGCAAGTTGAGACCTTTATGAGACCCACCAGAATTTTGTGGCTGCCCATCATGACCCTTATTCCTAGAGGTCTTAGAAGTGACCGAAGCAGCCATGTCAGAACCTAAGTATTCAGTCCATCTCGACGGGCCCTCCCACTCCCTCGATCTTGCAGGCGAGGAAGATGAATCATGTCCTGCAAAATGCTGTCGTGACCTCGACATGAATCAACCAATGAACATCAAAACCCTGCAAAGCTGCTTTCATTCAGTCTAAGAGCTAGCATGTAATACAGAAGACCAAAAGATTTCAAAATCAAATTATCTTGGCATGAAAAATTCATATGACCTAGTAAGAAAAAATGCAGTTACAGCGATTATCTTCAGCTTACACAAACAATTTGACTGCGAGACCAAATAAAGTCAACTAAAGGAAAACTGCGAACAGAATGGAAGAATTGCGAGATAGAGAAGTAGCAGGAAGGTTGAATTTAAAAGAAACATTAATCAGATCTGAGCGCTTAAAAAAACCAGTAGAGGCATGACAGAAAGAGGTTTTACCGAGGAGAACAATAGTTAGTTAGGTAGGAGGGACAAGGGAGGGAGCGAAGTTACAGTTAATTGGTTTCGGATGAAGTGTAAATGACGATATTCCACTTCCGGAGTGAAGTAGGTGACGGAACTCTCTTTTTTACCTTACATTGGATAATGAGGGACATGCTTGGCTTATACTTAAAACCTACATCATTGCAATGTTTAAGAATAATCAAATATTATACGCATACTTATACATATATAGTTACGGCGTGAGATCAAATATTAACACGATTCGCGCAACTTGCCAATAATTTGGTGGGCATCGTATGTGAATTTCCTTTCGACGTTTGTCTATTTGAGTTTCATTTAAATATTTCTTATTCATGCAATGATATACATTTTAGTTGATATGTCCAAGACTCAGCACCAGATTGTGGCAATGGAGGAACTGGAGTTTGTTTTAGCCTGATTTTGTTTGGCCAATTGCTGGTCATCATATCGTTTTACACTATGTGAGCTGGATCGTGAAAACTCAAGTAGTGACGGGTCAAGTTATAGATGCACCTGGTTTGCCTACAGGACAAGTTGTGCATTGAAACCTACCGCAGGACGAATGGGCTAAATTAAACACAGATAAAGTAGTGCAACATGGGCTTGCTCTTGGTACTGCTGGAGGACTCATTTGACAAATATTGGGCAATGGGGTGGCAACTTTTTGACAAATATTGGAGAATGTTTGCCATTAACCGTTGAATTAAACACAGTGTTTGGTTAGTGTCTTTGTGTTTGAGGATAGTGAACAAAGACATAAAAGTTCTGTCTTCCGCACCGTTTGCTTGCTGTCCTCACCCATTTTTGTTCCGTCCTCGAAGGACAAAGACACAAATTTTTTGTACCTCCCAATTCTGTGGTACAAAAATTCTTGTCCTACGGACAAAAACAAAA
>JANQAP020000583.1:3774702-3786718 GCA_026874005.2 Erythroxylum coriaceum
TTGAATGGGGCTGTGATGGCATTTAGAAAGCACAGGTACCTTATGCTTTCACTAGTCGAAATAAGATATATCCATGGCAATTCCTTTTTCAGTTCTGTCTGAGCAATTCAATTGCTCAAATAATTTCATCAGGATTCATGATGATCAATTTTGGGAACAGTAATTAAGTGATGTGATTGTAACCTCTGTAACCGTACTTTGTTTAACACTAGGTCCTCTTTGTGCAGTCCCTTTATAATGGATTGCTTGAAGGAGTATTACATGACATATGATGATAACCTATTGAAGTGGAATGGAGCAGAACTTTTGACAAGAGTTGCAAGAAATTTTTCAGGGAAGGAGGATAAGTTAGTTGGACAGGAGGATCTGCATGTTCAACATTCAGATGTTTTCTTCCCTATTGCTTCTCGGGATATTACAAGGTATTGTCTTTCTCGTGATTATTTAAATTTGATCACATGGTTGCATCTTATAAGAGATTCAAGTCACTGATTTGGGAGAATAGCTGGTTCTGTTATCCCTGTCATGAGCAATAGTTGGTTGTGTCCACTATTCTCACCGTTAAACAGTTTAACAAGACAATCTTCCTCCATTAACATCTTTATAGACATTGATACTTTTTGTTATATTCAACTTTTTGAGGTTATGTTGCCCTTGAATACCTCTCTTTATTTTGCCGAGTTTTGTACATGGTTGAAATAACTTTTGAATCTAATTTTTTGATACAGATTTTTCACTGCTCCGGGAACAGAGATTGAAAGAACTCAGCAAGATGTTTTTTTCAAGAAGATTTTAAGTGATTCATTGACGTTTCACTTCTGGAATAGCTTGACATCTGCTTTAATTCCAGAGCCAGAGAGTCTTGTGACGAGGCTTATTGATTACCAATGTGTCCGATGCTCTGACGTTTTGTGAGACTTTTAAGAGCTTGTCAATTTTGGAAAAAGACAACCATCAGCTGGAGAGCATCCTGATTGATAAAAGCATACAAATGCTTGATCTTGCTCAAGACAAGTACCTGCATTTAGCTGTCATGAAAACCAGTTGCAAGTTGCGAATGTAAAGTATTATAAGTTTTGTAATTTAGCCTATGAATCTTGTTCAGTAGAAATGTACTGAGCATTTCCAATATTTGGTTGTTTAAAGCTTTTATCTGAATTAGTTAATGCAATGTTCGGTCCAAGCTTGTTTTGTAGATGAAACAAATTTCAAAATTTTTCCTGCTCAGGACACGTTTTTTATTCCGAGACTTGAGCTCTGGCCATCTGTGAGTTCAATGTGCTTCATGACGAGTCCTATAACATCTGAGCTACTTAGGTGCAACACTGGTCACTTCAAGCTTTAGTCCCTTAAATAAAATGGGTAGATTGATTTTAGCTTTTATTAAATTGACAAGTATGTTGTTCCTTTATCTTCTAAGCAGACTTTTACAGTTGAAATAAACCAAAGACTGTTCGGAGCATTCCTTTATCTTGTTTTGTTTTTGGTCAAAAGAATTTATTATATGAGATATATGCGCGAAACTTTATTCTTTAACCAATTTTTAGCAATCTGACGGCCTCAGTATTACATTGGAAGGTACTCCTCCTAGTCATGCTATACAGACTGTTTAACATGCATAGTAACTACGTATTGAAAGAACATGAACGTAATATATATATATATATATATGGACCAAAGGATAGCAGGCCATGGCGGGTCAACACCTGTTGGGCTTCATTACTCTAGCTTCCATCCATCATTTGCAGAGATGAAAACGCAAAAGGCATAGAAAGTAAAAGCACAACTCTAATCCATGGCATTGGGACCATAGCATCTCCTCTTGGTAGGGTTCCAAACCCATTGCACTAGGAACCTCCTTCCCTTAACTCCGTTCACATTGTACCCATCTCCCCAAGAATCTTTATACACTTTTCCCACATAACCTCCTCCACCACCAGTCCCATACACACCCAGACACAAATCTGCTATCTCGGTTGGTGAAGTAGGGTCATCTCCGGCATACCATGCATTGACTAGAGGATTACTCGTCACTTCTGCCAATTCATGAGCAATCACACTTATCATTCCATCCACACCCGCATCTCCGTTTGGGGCTCTCATTATGTCGTTTCCTCCATTTGTGCTTGGTGGTGGCCTTCCCGAGTACTGAGGCCATGCAAATGGATAGGCACACATGCCAGGGCATTGAGTTCCACTATAGCCAATCCAAGCGTATGGAACAGTGACACCAACAATGGTTGGGAATGTGAAGTAGTGAAATCCACAGACTGCTCTGCAAAAGTCTTGAACTTGAACGTCTGCAGAAGTTAACAACAAGTACAGACCATTTTGAGGATTCAGTGGCAAGGGTCGCGGACGGGAAGTGGTTGCAGTTCTGATAATGGACTGCATTGACAAACGACTTAAATAACCACCATGGGAATAGCGCCAGTCGAAGAACTCTCCGGATAGGTTTAAGTTTCCAGTGATGTTGGATCCTGTTTGGTCTGTATAGAGACGGATAGTTCTCCACCAATCAGCCACAGAAGGGTGAGGAGCTGAAGAAGAAAGGGAGTAAATGAAATCTCGAATAGTTGCTTGATGGTTTTGACTCCAGTGTCCATACCATATGATGTATAAGTTTATAGGGGCGCCTAAGACAGGACCCATGTGGTACTGAAGGTCCACTAGATCAGAAGAGCCCTCAAAGTTCTTAGCTTGCTGGAACTGCTGATTTTGGTTCCATGAAAAAGCAAAAGAAGATAGCGATAACAGAAGCAGTAGCATGAAACGGTGTTTCAGGTTGTACATTTTCTAGTTATGAATGGCTTGTGTGAGCTTGAAGAGATGAGTAGATGAGGTTCTGCTTCTTCTAGCGGTGACCAATGACCATGTTTAAATAATTCCTTAACCATCATTGCCTTAACTTTTAATGATAACCAACCATACTGGTCGGTCTATTCGTTGTTTCTTTTTCTTTATTTATTCCATTTCCATAGCGCTACCTTGCTAGGTTAACCAACTTTATAATGTATTTGGCCTGAAATGAGTTGCGGAGTGTTTGTTCTTACATCTTAGTCAATACTTGGGAAGAATAAAAACCAACCCTCGACAGGAGTTAGCATAAAGAAATGACAAAACTGTAGAAAAGTTAAATGATGGTTGTTACCTGTTGAGGAACCAAGCACGTGAAACCTTTCTTCAAGTTTCCTTTTTGGATCTTTGACTGACTCAAATAAAATAGAGCAGATGCAGTTAAAACTTAGGTGATTTTTATATATATTATTAGTCATAGTCGTAATGGCCTACTGTGTGTAATTTAGTCAATGCGAATCACACTAGTTTCTGCATAAATCTCTCTCTTAAACCGCAAATTAAGATGTTCAAATTGACTGCCGAGAAATCAGCAACATCTTCATTAATGGAAAATGCTGACTCCAACATCCCCTCACTTATCACCCATTTAAATATAAAATTATAGAAACGACCGAGTGATTTTGTTATCCAAATGTACAATGCTTTCTTCCAGTTCCAGCTAAGGTCATCCACAAGACCATGATTTAGAAATTTGCCTATATTACAAACGCACATTTGAAAATGTATATTAATCATCACACAATTACTCTTATTGAATTTATCTGTAAAGTGTCAATTTCAAAGTTAAATGCAACATCGTTTATTTTGTAATGCCAAAAACACTTCTCCCTTCCTGTAGACGTTACAGGAGCTGCCGCTGTTCTCTCTTCTCCTAGGCGATACAAATTTACATTGTCACCGTGTGATTGTGATCTGCACCAAACTGTTCTTTTGGGTTATCATGGCCTTTGCAACATTTCGTGACGTTAGGATGCGGCCCAGGGACAGTTTGATGGTGGCAGCGTTTGCAGTTTGAATGACCAATGTTTCCATGAGAATTGCTAGTGACAATAGTTATAGTATGGCTTTTGCCGCAGCTGCTAGAGTGGCAGTGCTCACCTTCTGGTGCATACTTTCCTTCTTCTAAACCAAGAAGAGGCTCTAGATCTTGATCGTCAACTTTTTCAATCTCATGATGACAGTGTTTTTTCTCATGCAGATGATCTCCTATAGTCTTCATTTGTTCTCCCACTAAATTTTCACTTCCATCTCCATAGTTCTTTGGACTGTTCACTTCTGGATGGTTGTTAGCCTTCTTGTAGTATCCATGACCCCGGTTCTTTGTTTCATGTTCATGGTCATCTCTAATGCTTAAACATTCCTCCTGCATTTGAGCTGAGCCTTTGCAAGTTTTGCTTCCACATGAGTGCATATGTGAATGGCTGGATTGGCATCTTGAAGCACAACCGTGGGATTTTTCAAGCAAACGGACCTTCTCACTTGTCTCGGTTGAGCAGAAACTTCCGTGATTATGAGCTGAATTCTCATTACAATGTCTCTGAACTTTTTTGGGTGAGCAACAATACCCATGATTATCAACAAAATGCTCATTACGGTGTGCATGACCATGAGGGGTCGAGCAGCAGTTCCCATGACTATGAGTTGGATTCTCATTGACATGTTTGTGAACGTGTGAGGTCGAGCAGCAGTCACTGTGATTATGATGAAATGAATTCTTACTACCATGTGAAGTTGAACAGCAATGCCCGTGATTACCACTTGAAATCTCATGCCCGTGTTTATGAATATGTCCAGTAGCGCAACCGTTCCGGTGATCATGCCCTGATTTCTTACCACCATGTCTATGAGCGTGTTGTGATTTGCAGCAGTTTCCTGCATGTTCCTGGCTTCCTTGTAAAAGCATCATGCTGTTAAATATCACTAATAAGCATGTGCCAACGTCAGCCAGAACTGCTGCCCAAACAAGTGGATGACCAGCAAAGGCCAAGGCAATGATAGCAGTTTTGGTAGATATTGACAAAACAACATTCTCAATCACTTTCCTGTGAGCTTTTCGTGCAAGTTGAATGGCTTTTGGTACTTTTCCAATGTCATTGGACATAAGAATTACATTCCCAGTCTCTGTTGCAAGTGCAGAACCTGAGATTCCCATTGAAATACCAATGTCAGCTGTCGCTAATGCAGGGGCATCATTCAAGCCATCTCCGATCATAGCTGTTGGCCCTTGTTTCTTCAACTCCTCAATAATAGTTGCTTTATCTTCAGGTAAGAGTTCTGCGTGGACTGCCTCAAGAGCATATGATAGCTGCAAACATAATAGATCAGATTACTTGGTGTTCCATGTTGATTAATTTTCTATGCACGTGAAAAATTAATCATAACCCAGAGCATTTCCACTTGAACTCCATATATTTTTCCCTCTTATATAATTTTCCAATGTCACGATTTAGAAAAGCATTACGGATGTAAAGGAGGACAAGTTCACCTGTTCTTGTGCATGCATGGCTGCTGATCGACTATCTCCTGTAAGCATGGCAGTTTTAATTCCTAGTGACTTCAACTCCTTGATTGCTTCTGCAGCTCCGGTTCTACAGGCATCAGAAAGGCTAAAAACTCCAGAGGGGGCTGCTCCACAATAGATGTATCCGATGGTCTTCCCCGACCTTTTGTCAACTTCTACTGGTGGAACTGTATACAAGTAAACGCGAATATCAGATACAAAGAAGACAATGAAATTTATGAAACTTTGGAATGTGTTTAAGTACATCTTTTGACAATAGAAGAGGGCATAACCTATAGACATTGAACTTGGCATTAAATTGAAATGATTTTTTAGAAAATAGGTACGCAAAACACTTACCAGTCTTAGATCCAGACCTATGACCAATCTTTCTGTTTCCAATGTAAATATCTAGTCCATCAATTTTTCCATGAATGCCTTCTCCGGGAAAATTTTGGAATTCTTCGACATTGTCGGGTTTGGGTTCTATATCAAGTGACCTTGCATGGTCGACTAGTGCAGCTGCCATTGGATGACTTGCTTTGCTCTCAATGCTTGAGACCCTGTTGAATTTCATCCCATCTCTAGTAAGCGCTAAAGTCTTTCAAGTATTGAAGATTTATATCAAATTTGATCAAAATAAAATTATTTCTCTACAGAATAATGTAAATATAGTCCTTACCAATAAAGCAATTTCTCCAAGCCGATGTCACCAGAGACAGTCTGGAAGTCTGTGACGAGAAATTCACCTCTCGTGATAGTTCCAGTTTTGTCAAATGCCATGACCTTAACTTTTGCTAGCGTTTCAAGGTAGTTGCCTCCTTTGATTAGAAGACCCGCTGTTGCTGCCTTTGTAAGCGCACAGAAAGTGGCCACTGGTGTCGACAGTATAAGGGCACACGGACATGAACTTACTAAAATAACCAACGCCAAGTGAAACCAATGGCTTCGGTCATGAACTTTTAATACAAGTGGAGCAACCGCAACGGCAGCTGATATTACAATAACAGCTGCAGAAACGTAACAAAGAAGAGTTTATGTCTGAATTATGGTTTAGGATGTGTGGATTAATTTATGTCTGCGTAAACAGGTATTGGTCATTACTCTTAAAATGAAGTTATGTTTCCGTTTGCCATTTCTCTAACCTGGTGTGTAATACTGTGCACATGTGTCTATCAAGTACTGGGTTTTGGATTTGTTGGTCTGGGCTTCTTCCACCAGTTGTGTCATTTTGGCTACCACGCATTCTTCAGCTAGAGCAGTAGTTCTGACACTAATATAACCTGAAGAAGAAATAGTTATTGTCACAAGGTCAGAGAGATAGAAAGAGCAAGAGAGATATTACCATTAAGGTTGATGGTGCCAGCCCAAACAGTGGAATCCTTCTGCTTGGGAACTGGAAATGACTCTCCTGTCAAAGTCTTCTCATCAATTTCACATTTCCCATCAACAACAACCCCATCAATTGGTATGACTTCTCCGGCCTTAACCGCAAGAACAGTGTTGATTTTGACCTCATTAGTATCCACTTCTTCTCCAGTTTCCGCAATGACGGCTTTTTGAGGAGCCAAGCTCATCAGTGATGACATTACAGCATTTGCCTAACAAAGCTGATATCATTAGATTTAAAAAGTTCAATTTTCATAATGTAATATCTAATTAACTGTGCAATATAAATTTGGTGTTACCTTGTAGCTTGCCCTTGTTTCGAGCCATTCGGCGATAGTGAACAGGAAGACAATGGTTCCCGCTTCAATGTAGTCATCCATAGCAATGGATCCTATTACTGTGAACCCATTTTCCAAGAACACATCAATCTAAAATTGCATCCATAGATACAAACACCATAGCTTCCTTCTAAATTTGGTTAATAATTGCTTTACTGTTGTTCATGCAACAGCCACTTGAGAAAGAACTAGCAACTATGTCTTGTGCAGTTCCTAAGGGCTAAAGCCATTAAGGAAGTGTACTTGAAATCACTTTAGTATAGTAAAATGAAGTTCCTAGACCTGGAATATCTGAAAGAAGATCAAAAGGAAAGAAAATGGTAACCTGCAATAATGACCAGTATGTTGGTGTCAAGTCTAAAGTTGGTGATGGAAACAAGGCCTCTTAAGAAGATGGGGATGACACCAACCGCCACAGCTCCAAGAGAAAGCCAGATGAAGGGCGGATACACAAACTTTAAGAATGAAAGTAAAAGAAATAAACCACTTGCCACTGCAAAAGGGCTAGGCCATTGCTTCTGGTAAGCGGCATCATCAGACATTCTCACATTTGCTTCTAACCTTGCTTGATTCAGGGCTTTAACTGTACCATGAATAAGATGTACTGCTAAGTCTATACCGTATCAACTCATTCATACATACATTTCTAGTTGAGATTTCACAAGAAGTAAGGCTTTTTTTAACATCCATTCATAAATCTTACGCCAAAAAAAAAAAAAAAACAGAGTGTGAGAGAGAGAGAAAGGATTAATGCCTCTTCCGATGCATAGAACCACGGCTGAGGGGAGAAATACAACAACAAAGCAGAGGCAGTGGCATGTAATTACGTGTACGTAATTCTCCAAAGGCCTCGGAGCAGGCGCAAATGATCCACGTCTTCCTTACATTCTAAACTTAGATTGGTGACTTTTACAAGGAAAAAGTTTTACGGGCCCAACATTTACAAACACAGAATAATTCTGAAGTTCCATTCCCCTTCTTCTTTTTAATATGTAAATCAAATTACAAATTAAAAAAAAAGCAGAGCTTTTAGGTTTGTCATATTCAAACAAAATCTATATGTATTGCGTCATATTTGAATAAACCGTTTTTAGGTTTACAAATAAGACGGACAGCTTTTACTTTACAATAGATCATAGAAGAACAATTACTGAGGTTGGTGTATGATTAATTACCAATTTCATGCTGAGTAATGAGAAGGGTGTCATGAACTACGACAACTGTTTTGGTGGTGACTATAACAGAGTACTCCTCCACGCCATCAAGGGACTTGAGAATGGTCTCTATCAAAGGAACCTCCGAAGAGCAACAAAGTCCCAGCACATCGAAGTAGCTCTTCTGCAACTCTTTGGCTTCCATGTTTTGGTACTGGACAACCATTGTGTTTCCTCAAGTTTTCTGCGGAGAGAACACTTATTATAAAATGCTGAATTTCTACTTGTACGATTAAAAATTAAACTACCACCTATGCATGCATGGAACCGGAATTGTATATGCTACCATCCTCACCTGTAAATTAATACACATTTAAATACAAATTGTAGTACCTCCCGAAGAAGAGAAGGATTGATACTTCTGCGAGCTTCTTGGAGGGTAGGTGACGAACAACAAATGCCGAGAAGCTGAAAGTAATGGACCCGTGATAAAGGTATATATATATATGTATATATCCCAAGAACAAGATGAAATGTGAACAGAAAATGACATGACAAGGAATTTCGTCAAGGAAGAAACTCCAAGTACATGCAATATAGAATGAAGCATTTTACATGCACATTGAAGAGTGAGAGAAAAAGATTTCGAAGTTTAAATTTATGTGCATTAGTTGTAAATTATCATTCTTTATTCGTGTTCTTAACCTATTGCTATTTCGCAAGGGTAAAATCAAGACCAGCTCCCTCCACTTAGCATTTACTTGTGTTCTGAAATACGAATTTAATTTTCGCTTGAAGTAGCACAGATGATGCCATCCATAAAACTACTTCTCAAAATTACGATACAATAACAAAATTTTAGACAATATTATTAATTATGCCGTGATTTGTTTCTCAACGTATTAAAGTTTTCATTTTACTTTTAAACATATTGCAATTACATTAAGATTCAATTACCAAAATAAAGCACATTAGCCAAAGATTAGTTAATTGTTCTTGACAACCATTGAGAAGGCAGTCCTGATGATCAAGGTGAGAACTTCTAGTTTTGATAATAAAGTTTGAAATCTTGAATCTAACCTGAACGATCTCCTTAGCATGATACAGGAGAAACTGATCTATGGCATAGGCTTGTAGTTCTATTTCAATAATTAATTTATTCTCTTTTTGATTTTTTAGTCATTCTTTTTAAATACAAAATAGTTCAAAGCCAAGGAAAAAGTCCGAATATTTTTGAAGTTATCAATGAATATAACTTGCTTAAAGTGAGTTATATCACCGCTTTATTTATTTTATTCAGGACGTTTGCACAGGAATGCACACAGTGGCTTATAACGTTAACATTCGTTAACAAATACGTTGTGCTAGGGTTGTAGACGCGTGTACAGAATATTCTGAGAGTTAAGGGTGATAAGTACTTGTCAGCAAGACCGATTTCTGGTGTCCCATTAAGTATGCGGGCGTTTTCTCAAAACCTTCAAGGCAGATGATATGGCCTTGCTTCGCATGCCATAAAGAAAAATGAATGAGATCGTGATAGTGGTTTTGCAAACGTTCATTGATTAGAAAACTCACTCAAGTTAATGAGGTCCTCTCATCTCTATTGCGATCTACTACGGAAGAACATATCACAATATTGTATTGATTGATATTGTTCGTGCTGGGTTTTTGTATTGTGCCTGCCTTGCGGTGTATTATGATCACCTAGCTTAAAGTTGTCCTGCGGAAAAAAAAAAAAAAGATATAAAGTCATACAATGGATGATGGTGATCAATGGTATATATTTCTTTGCATTGAATATGTTGGAAAGAGAAGGATCTTTATCATCTCCATGTCATTCAAGAGACAGTTGCAAAAGGCAGTGACAAATCCAAGGCCATTGCAGAATGGAGTTGGAAGCAACATGTGATCAAGCAACTAGTGCTTCGGGCCAATGGAATGTATAGTGCAACTTCTTTATGATTTAGTGTGAAAAATGAAAATGTATTACGCTTGGAAAATACATTCAAGTCATGGAGTGAAGTGCAAATGAATAATCAAGGATGTAATATAAATGACCATAAAGACAAGTAAAGATAAATATTGATTGTGATGTTACCGATCTCATTAAGTATATAATACTAAGGATGATCAGGATAGACGAATACAAAATCCATCTCGTTCGTCTATTTCATCTAACGGTCAGGTAAGTCTTACTATGTCACATCTGTAACTCATGTTTTGCCAAACTAATAACATAATTATAATTTAATTTAGTTTTTATTAAAGTAATAATTAAATTTAAAATTTAATTTATTTTTTATTAAATTAAAAAAGGCTTTTGCATTTGCAAATGAACGCGTTTTGCATTTGCAAATGCACACTTAATATAGTAACAATGTATTTTTTTAATTTTAATTTTTTATAAAATTAATAATAACATAATTACAATTTAATTTAATTTTTATTAAAGTAATAATTAAATTTAAAATTTAATTTAATTCTTTTATTAAAATAATAATTAAATTCAAAATTTAATTTATTTTTTTATTAAAGTAATATTAGTATAATTATAATTAAAATTCATGTTCGTTCATCCCGTTGGTTCATTTTATCTAACGATTCTTATGTGATTTCTTTATAATAAAAAATAAATTAAAATTAAAATTTAATTATTACTTTCATAAAAATTAAATTAAATTAAATTATAATTATAATTATGTTATTATTAACTTTATAAAAAATTAAAATTAAAAAGAAAAAAATGCACCAGTGCATTAACTAATGCACGTGTATTTTTTAATGCACGTGCATTTTTTCTTTATAATAAATAATAAATTAAAATTAAAATTTAATTATTACTTTAATAAAAAAATTAAATTAAATTATAATTATGTTATCATTTTTTTACTTTTTTAATTTTAATTATACTACTATTACTTTAATAAAAAATTAAATTAAAATTAAATTAAATTAAATTATAATTATGTTATTATTAATTTTATAAAAAATTAAAATTAAAAAGAAAAAATGCATTAGTTAATGAATAAGTGCACGCCCGTGCATTAACTAATGCACGGGTATGCATTTTTTTTCTTTATAATAAAAAAATAGATTAAATTAATTAACTACTATATACTATGCGTGAATGGGTGACGATGAAAAATTTAAATCTAACCATTCAATTCATCCAACGGCTGTCGTCTCAAAGTTTCTGCCATGTTCCCAAAGCCCTTTCTCTTTCTACCTCTCTCAAATTCTAACAAATGTTTTTTTCTCTCCTCCGGCTGCTTCTCCTTCTTCGCTGCCGGCTTCTTTGGTCCCTTACAATTACTACATCTTCCTCTTCAAAGCTCGTTCCTTTCTTTTGTCTTCTCGACTAAACATCCGCTTACCCTCAGAAACTTCTCCTGTAATTCTGTCGCTATCTCCTTTTTTCGTTCGATTCAACACCGGAGTTAATCATTCCCTCAACAGAGCCACATTCCACTCTTATCTTAACAACTCTTTTCCCAAACCTTAAATGAAAGCCCAATCATAGATCTTTCGATGAGGTCAACGATAGCCACTCTAACTTCGACTCCTACTCTGACTTCAATAACGACGCCGAAGTCTTCATCGATCACGTCGCCGCCTCCTATCCTGATGTATTTGTTTTTGGATCCTCAACTGCCGATGTAGATTCTAACCCTAACTTTTTCGAGAGCCCCTACGGTGTCAATAATGGCCACGGCAATGGCTATTTTAGTTTTTTTATGCTCACAGCGGTGAGATCGATGGCGGTGAATGCAATAATG
>JANQAP020000583.1:3862833-3873615 GCA_026874005.2 Erythroxylum coriaceum
CTAACCAAAGAAACCCTGGTTTGGATACTTGTAAGAGAAGTTATACTAAGAGCCCCGAAGCAAGTATAAATGTAAAGTGAGGACTCAACCACGTTGATAATGAGAGGATTTAGGTTGAAAGGTAGGAATGGACTAGTCGACTGTTCTAAGAGCTGAGCTGAGACTAATAAAGGGGAGTTTTGGGAAGATAATCCGAAAGCGATTAAGGTGTTATCTCTAGAAGATAACTTACGTAGTAAGATATTCTGCATGCATGAAAGTAACAGAATATGGTATCAGAGCGAGCATGAATAATCATGCATGAAAGGGTTAGACTCCGGAAGCGGGGTCTAACAGGCATGGTATCAGAGCAAGTAAGCAAGAAAGAGTCAGACTCCGGTAACGGGGTCTGACAGTCATAACGTATATGATCAGAATATTCTTTATAATGAAACTCAGTGAAGCAATAAACACTTTCATTTACTCTCCAAAATTTCCAAAATTCACATTCATTCTATACTAATTTAACTATCGTATTGATTTCATTAAAACTCACAAAACTCCACTAATTTGATTCTTTTTCATTCATTTAATCCCATTCATTCTTGTAACCTTAACTCTTTCTATAATACATTAAAAATTTTCTCCATAGTTCATCATTTCATTATATCTGTTTAAACCCATGCTTCCTCTGCTCTACTCCGAGTCCTCTCAAAATTTTAACTATAGGAACTATAACTATAGAGTCTTTAATATTTTATAGATCACTCCCTATACCATATCTAAGTATATATTACATATATGCTCAATAATGTTATTCATCAATGTAACCACATTATTAGATATGCACTCACAATAACAAATCAACTTAACTTTGAGGACTTCAATATGTATATATATATATCACTATCTTTCATTTCACCTTACATACATATGTTCTCAATCAATTTACAATTATAAATATATAACCATCATGAAATTACTAATCTCAATCCACAGACATAACCTTACGCTCAATCATAAACTCTTATGATGATAATTAAATAACCATTTCAGTTCTGAATTTAACTTTTCAATGTGGTAGTAAATTTTGTTTTCTTTCAACTTGATTTGTACACTTTAAATCTTGTCATTTGGACTAATATCTCTACTTTTCCTTATTCAGTCTACGAAAATAATTTTACATCCATATCAATTCAGAGATGTATATAATCATAATGCAATATTGATATCATATTCGATGATATAACCACAATTTCCATTGCACGAAATCTTTGTCTATAATATCAAAGCATATACTATTTCTCATTTATAACTATCCACAAGTTTTCATTTTTTTACATTATGATAGATCATCATCTTTCTCATCGCTTTTAACAGCTCAAACTCTTAATAAATGCTTATGCATGTGACTCATGTAAATGCGACTCAAACTGGGGATTAGTTGCCATTGCATGCTAAGACATGTCTAAAATGCATGTATCTTGACACAGTTTGAAAAATGCCAATGTAAGATACTAAATCTAGGCTCTGATACCAAATTGTAGCCCCCAATCTCATAGTGTATATCCCCGAGCATACTGATGGTATTTGAGAATACACTCTACAAGGGTTGTGCATTAGGATGGTCAGTCAGACTCAATATAAATTTTTCTCTCACATCACACGCATCAAATATGTTTAAACAAATAAAAAATCAATCACAGCCCATATCATTTATACACACGTCTAGTCCAAATTGATTCTCAATTTGATCATTTCATTTATCAAAACACTTTTAGTCATAATGTCATTACACTTTACAATTCACAAACATTATACAATATTTGAGGAATACATTTTAAAATACAAAAGAAAGACAGTAGACATATGCAGGTACAACTGATCCCGACCTCTAACTCTTAATCGAATGTGGTGGTTAGACTCCAGTTGTTCTAACTGGGTATCTCCTCTGAGCCTGAAAAATATGTTGTAAATTTTGGGGTGAGTTTTGCGAATTCGGTGAGCAGACCATCCTTGATGGCTCACTCAATTCACATAACACATCAATTCATGTAATCACGTAATTTACATCATTTCACTAATCAACATGTTGAATCACATACACTTCATATTTGCTTAATTCATATTTCACATTCATAAATCATTCAAACTTTTTATTTCAATCATTTAAATCATACATATCAATTATACATGCAATGCTCGTGAGATTCACTTTCAATTGTTATTGTTGTGACCAAGTGCCTGTAATGATCTCGTATCCATTATAGATACTGGGCTCATTAATAACTGTTCCTTATCCATTGGGGATACATGACTCATTATACATAGTGAGCCAGAGGCTCTTACTACATTTTGAGCTTTAAGCTCTTTTTCACTTTCTAAGCTTTAAGCTCTTTTTCGGTGGCTACTCCGGTCACAACTGCCTTTATGTTATTATGCATTCATGTAATGGAATGCTTCACGTGTATTCAGTCAATCAATTGTGCTCAATCTTACACATTCATATTCACGTTCATATTCACATTCGCATTTATCATCGAACCTTGGTCTGGTATCCAGCATTTAAATTGAGAATCACTTATTCAGTCAAGTTTACATACAATGAGCACTTCCAATGATTTTCATGTATCAAACGCCTCGAACATGTGATGTGAATGTGTTGATTCTGGACATTCAATGTCCGGAATCAAAACATTCATATCACACAATAATTCAATATAGAAATTAAAACAAATAATTAAATAAGAGGAGACCATCTAGGTCAACTCACAGTAAGCTCCAAATTAGCATTAGCTTCTATGATCTGGAAACGTCTGGATGCTGACTTTCAACCCTATGTATCAACTTCATACAATAGATATAAATCAAACACACAATAGTCTCCATTTCAACAAAACATATAATCTTTTCAGAATATCATCATCATCTAACTCAGTTAATCATTTTATCAAAAGTTCTCATATGAGGCATATCACAATATCATCATAATTGAGCAAATATAGATGAACGAGACTCCATGTTTATTATTATTTACTGTGACCGAGCGTCTTTCAGATTCAGATACAAATACTATCCCATATTGGGCTCATTCAGATACAGAAATCACGGAGCTAGGCTTTACATGCAGATTACAAATTTCTGAGCTTAAAGCTCTCTCAAATTGGCTACTCTGGTCACAACGCCTTTATCTGATCACACATTTAATGTAATGCATTAAATCATAGAATATGCCATGAATAACATTTACTTATGATATATAGACAGAATATTATGTTCATCGAAACTCAGTCCGGCATTCAACTTTCATTGAGTATACAGATATTATTCAGAATTCAGATGCAAATAGAACACTTCCAATACATTCCCAAATATCAATCTCCTCAGACTATTAACGTCTGGAATTATCATAATCATAATCAGATCATTAATAGTTCAATAATTGGGAATTAAACAGAGATAAGTCAATCCTATTGAGAACATCTAGGTTACTCACAGTACGCTCCAATTTTTGCTATTACCTGGATGGTTCGACAATGTCTTATTGATGGCTTTCGACTTGAGTGTCTAAATACAAATACATTGTATAGATCACTAAGGTGATCAAACAAATGCATAATCAATCATGCACATTTATATGTGCTATGTTCAGTGCATGCTTAATGACTTTCCCGAATATGTTTCCTTAATCTCAATTCATAATCATTCAAACATCATAGCTTATACATACCTAGTTTGCAATTAGGTTAATACCTTAAATACATTTAATCATGCTCAATTCATTAACCATACATTTACTAACTTTTTATAGCATTACAAATATTCACATAATTTCCCATTCTCATTCATTCACTCTTAATGCATTATTTATGTCCTTTGAAATACATTTGCATTTATATGAACATCTTCTTTCCTTTAACACTCCTTCATTTCAAGCTTAGATATATTGTTATCAAACATTCTTTTCCTTAAAGTATAACATCAATTATCAATCGAAACTTATCACACATTTAACTAACTTTTCCAACATCAAATTAGGTTCATTTAAAGTCCCAATTAAGTCCAAATGCAACATAGTTAAGTACCTTATCCTTAATTGCTTCAACCATTGCACAAATCAACCAATACTATGTAAAACCAATGCCCACGATTGTGGGGTACCTCGCTACGATCACGATAGAAGCTACTGCATCTGTCCACGACTATGGGATGGGTGCCACGATCATGGGCTACCCTTTTCTTGCATTTTTTCTAGATTTTTGACATCTTTATACCAAAGTTAAAACATCTTCTTTATAGTTCATCAATTATACCACTATTAGGCCTAAATCATACTCCAATTCCTCATCAATATCATCTTCAATTCTAGCTCAAACTTATTCAATTAACAACCCACAAATCAATGTCTTTCATTCAACAACAAATTAAACCAAAAACTAACTTACCTTATCATGCATATTATCCCAATTCTTTCTCAATTCAAGAACACTATATTGACATCTTCCTTTATCATAACTACACCCTTTTTTATTCATGAAATCTAGACCTAATTCATCCATCGTTTAACCTATAATGTCATGATTTTCGTACTTTGAAAACAAGCATAAAACTTCCAAGTTCATGCAACATTTTCTAGCAGATATCATCACCAATTCATTTCATAGCAATTCAAGCATCATTCTCATTCTAGTAATCATGCCTTAAAGATCAAATTGCCACTTACTTGTTAAGCTTCAATTCAGCTCAAAATTCCAGATTAACCAATCCTTCCAAGCAAGCAAAATTAACACAATTCTAAGGTGAAAGTGAGTTGGTTTTTTTGGAAGCAAGGTGATTTTCGGGCAAGATCAAGGACAACAATCAGCTGGTTTTCTAGACCATTTTGTGTAGGGTTAATATATGAATTTTTTGTACCACTTTGAGCTAGGATTTAGGAAAATTACAAAGAGAAAACTTCATGTAAGTTTTCGGTGGTGAAGGAGAATGAACACAGCTGCAGAAACTCAACTTGCCTCATCAACATGCTAGGTAAATGTCATTAACTTACAAAGACATATGTCTTAAGGCATGTAAGGCCATGTATCAACCTAATAATCTTCTCATAATCCACTCCATAAGTTGCCATTTGACATTAAATGATTAGTCCACATGTCATTTAATAATTGGTCCACTTGTCACACAATTATAAGCTTAATCACCCTAATTTTTCATATATCAATTTATCCTACCACTTAGTATCTGTCTTAGTCCAAATGTATGTATTATTTCATTAAACTCTAAATTAATAAAAATTAATTGCAATTTACTATTTGGAATCCAATCATATCAAAATTCAAGACATAACAATGCAATTCACATCATTTTCACTTAACATCTTTCATACCTAGGATATGTCAATTAAGTGCATATGCTAACTTGTAATGTGTACAAATTACAATTCATATATGTATGTTATGCAAATGAAATGCATTTTCTTAAGTTCTCAATTCTATCACTGATTCAAAATGATCTAGGGTTGAAACCTACATATGTTTCAGAAATGGGATATTACAGTGATCAATAATCATCAAGTATATTATAATGGAATAATAATAGTTGCTTTTGATCCTCAATATATAAACATGCAAAGCTAGAGATGCAAAGACCAAATTTTACACTTCTAAGTGAACTTGATCAATTTCATTATCTCTGTTATTAGACACATTCATTTATAGCGCTAATTTATTATTTTAAAGAAATATTCTATAAGGATCTAGTGGAAATATAGTTGAATATATTAGCCCTTTGGCTCCAACTATAAGGCATGTCAACTTTAATCTATATGTACAATAAGTTTAAGGTCAAGAACTATAACGGAACTAAAGAAATGAAGATTTTAGGAGTTTATGCAACTAGAGGTCTAATATCTTAAATAGAGGGCCATATGATCATTTGTAATAAAAAAACAAAGTGGAATAGGTTTTTTCAGGAAAAAGCTAGATAGGCCTCCTAATAATTAGAGTTAGATATCAATCTTTAGTGAAATTATGCATTTTTCAAAAATCCTTTATGCTCAGACTATTTCCAATAGAAATGAGTATTCCTATCTATAGCATCAAAGGAAAATCTCTATTGGTGTTCAACAAGTACCTAACATAAGTCTAAATATTTGAAGAGGCCTTTTAAAAAAAACTTATAATCAAAACTTAAAAGTTGTGAAGCTTACAAATTTACTAATATAATAAGAATAATTGATAAGTGTAGATTGCATTGTATTTTTGTAGGTAATTTGGTGTGTGTTTAGTGATTAATTTGATTTTTTAGTGTTTGCTTAGGTGAAGAATTGTGTTAGTTCATAAATATTTGTGTTTTAAGTGTTTTTTTTGGGTAAGAACATGTATTTGAGCATCAATTTATATATATGAGGTGTCGTGATGAGTTTGTTAGTGTTTCAAGGAATTTGGAGGAGTTTTAGAGAAGGTACAAACCAAAACACAGGCTTATAATCATGGCTGGCAGGCCATGATCATGATAGAAGCACCAATACAAGCCCACGATTGTGGTAGAAAGGCCACAATCATAACTGAAGCACCAACACAAGCCCACGATCATGACAAAAGCTTGAGCACAGGACTACGATTATGACAAAAGATAGAGAATAAGACTATGATCATGGGGATTCAACCATGATCATGACAGACAGCAGACAAACTGGCCACAATTGTGGCCTGCGCGCAGACAGACACATGGTCACTTCCGAATTCAAGTTTTCAAGGGACATTTTGGACATTTCAGACCCCAAAAAGACACTAGGGTTACCTTTATTGGAAAAGACTATAAAAGAATTATGACGTAACCCTAGAAGGGGTTTTACAATCAGCCTACATTTGGAAACCCTAAATAGAGAGAGAAAGAAGAGAGAAAAAGAAGAAGAGGAAGAAGAGGAGGGTTCCGATGCCTAAGCTTCCCAGATTAGGTGATCTCCTAACGTTACTGCTTTCCTGAATCGTCCAACCTAAGTTTCATTTCCTCCCAATTTTCCTTTTTGTTCATTTAATATGTAAGGATGAAATGGGTTGTATGGTTATGGATTTCTAGTTGTTACCAATGTTCTAACTTTTCCTTCGAGATTTTGCTTAGATTTAATATTAATCTAGCTGAATTGTGTTTTTTTAGTTTAGGTGTTGTGATTGATTAATGTATTTGTATGTTTCGGTAACAAATCGAGAAGGTGAGCCGAACAAAAATGATTAGATAGGATTAATGAGAGTTAGGTGATCTAATTCATCACTTAATCAATCTAGTCGGTAGATCCCATGCGAGACTCGATATTTTATTAGAGAGCTTTAGAACTGATTAAAATAATGGCTAATTTGTGAATTGAGAGATTGCAAGTCCATAATTCGATTAGGGTTTATAGTTTAGGGAATAGTTAGAACCAACACTCCATAAACACATAAATGGCTAGATTAGCATTAATGATAGGTAAAATCCCCCATCTAATAACTTGATTAATTCTCTTGACAGATTTCCATTATTACATTATTTTTTCACTATTAGTTTGTTTGATTTAGTTTATTTTTCAGTTTGTTAATCGAATTTGAGTCTTAAACAAAGCACAACCTGAATTAAGTGGTGCCTAAGCACAATCTCTATGGGATGATATATGCTTTTTACTACAAGAATGACCCGTGTACTAGTGATTTAGTTTGTTTTTGCAATCAACAATTTTTTATAGCCCTTACTAGGGATTGTTTTGTTTAGCATCTTGTTTAGTTTGGGTGACTTTGATTTAAGAGTGGATACTTTTTCTTGCGTTTTTCTAGGTGCGTGAACACAAGAAGCACGATAAGGTCTAACGAGCTTAATGAAGAAGAGTTTTCAAACATTATAAGGCACGAAAGAGAGCTAAGAAGAGCTAGACGTCAAGACAAAATACAAAGGAATATGGCAGAAGAAGGAGAGCAAGGAGGAGCTAAGAGGACATTGATGCACTTTATGAGGCCAGGTTTCAGCCCTCAAGGAGTTGCAAGGCCAACGATTCAAGCCAATAATTTCGAGATCAAGCCGGCACTCCTCAACATACTTCAGAATAACGTGCAGTTTTATGGGTTGTCCAATAAAGATCCTAATGCCTATCTTGCAAATTTCTTGGAGATTTGTGATACCTTCAGGTTTAATGGGATTGGGCAAAGGCATGGTATAATTCACTCAGTATAGGGAAAATCACTATTTAGGAGTAGCTAGCCCAAGCTTTCCTAACTAAGTACTTCCCCTTGACCAAAATAACAAGAATCATCAAGGAGATCACAAACTTTCAACAAAGTGAGGGGGAGTCGTTGTATGAAGCCTGGGAGAGATTTAAGGAATTACAAAGAAGCTGCCCCCACCACAACCTTCTTAGGGAATTTCTTTTGCAAACATTCTACAATGTTGTAACTTAGAGCACAAGGGGAACCATAGATGCAACTGTAGAAGGGTCTTTGATGAGGAAAACCATTAACACAGCTCATGAACTTTTAGAAGAGTTGGTGAGCAATAGCTGCAAGTAGTCAAATGAAAGGAGTAGACAAAGGTCTAAAAAGCAAAAAGGGATGATTTTACTTGACTCAGTGATAGCGTTGCAAGCACAGATTACCGCCCTCACTAAGCAATTGAGCAAAATGCAAGGAGCTTCTTTATCCATAGTCAAAACCATGCAATTATATTATGAGTTCTATGGGTAGGACAACTATGGCACAACTGAATGCTTCTTATTGGGAGCTAGTGGTATAGAATAAGTAAATTACCAAGGCCAGAGGTAACAATCCATACTCTAACACTTACAATCCTATATGGAAAAACCACCTAAATTTTTTGTGGAGTATTAGCAATGCAAGTGGCCAAGTAAGAGCATAAGGACCTCCCGGATTTCAGTAAGACTAACTTGGGTCTTTGGAGAGCAAAATGGACAAGTTAATGGACATATTAGGTTCAAAGTTCTCAGGCCAAAAGGAAGGTCAAAGAAGACAAGAAGAGAGTCAGAAGAGAATAGAGGAAAAGTTTGACCAAATTGCAAAGAACCACGCTTTATCTATCCATAACTTAGAGGTATAGGTAGGTCAATGCAAAGAACCACGCTTTATCCATCCATAACTTAGAGGTACAGGTAGGTCAACTTGCTAATGCTTTGTCTTCTAGGAATAAAGGAAGCTTACTAAGCAACACTGAGGCCAATCCAAAGGAATAACTTAAGGCGATCACATTTAGGAGTGGCAAGCAATTGAAGGAGCCAAGTGTGCAAAAAAATAGCCAACAAAAGGAAAAGGTAGAAGAGAAAGAAGAAGAGAAGCTATATGTACCACCACCACCCTACAAGCCTAAGATTCCATATCTGCAGGGGGTGAGACAATAATAAGTCGACATACAATTCTCCAAATTCTTGGAGAAGTTGAAGAAACTTCAGATTAATTTGTCTTTGGTAGAGACAGTGGAGTGTATGCCCATGTATGCGAAGTTTCTCAAGGACATATTGACGCACAAATGCATTTGAGAGGACAATTAGACGGTGACCTTGATGGAGAACTATAGTTCGATCATCACAAGCACAATGTCTTCAAAACTACAAGATCTAGGGAGTTTTACTATTCCATGTGTTATTGGTGATTTTGAATTTTCTAAATGCTTATGTGATTTAGGCGTAAGTATGAACTTCATGCCTTTGTATATTTTCAAGAAATTGAGGCCAGGAGATGTCAAGCCAACATTCATGCTTATTCAACTTGTGGATCAATCCATCAAGGGGCTATTTGGGGTAGTAGAAGACGTTCTGGTAAAAGTGGATAAATTTATAATTCCTGTTGATTTTGTTGTGTTGGATTTTGAAGAAGATAGGAATTGTCCATTAATTTTCGATAGGCCCTTTATGAATATTAGTAGGGCATTAGTTGAAGTGTATGAAGGAAAACTTATTTTAGGAATTGGTGATGAGCAGGTTGAATTCAATATGACTAAATCTTTAAAGAAGCCGGTGGATGGAAGTGCTTGTATGAAGATTGATGTTGTGGATGATTATATGAAGGAAGTTGAAAAGGAAGTTGAGGAAGTTGTTGAAGTGCATAGGGATGAGAGTGTGAGCGAAGAGGAATTATATGAGGAGGGTGAGCAAGAGAAGTTAGAGAGAGCAGATGCACCCATACCACCCTCCATTGTAAAGCCTCCCATTGTAAAACTAAAACCTTTACCTTCCCACTTGAGATACACATTTCTATGCAAGGACTACACCTTACTCATCATCATTTCCAACCAATTAGATTTTGAGCAAGAAAAGAAAGTTGTAGAAACCATTAAGAAGAGGATGAGAGCCATGGGGTGGCAAGTTTATGATAGTAGGGGGATTAGCCCTACTGTGGTGATGCATAGGATTAACCTTGAAAAATGATGCAAGATAGTGAGAGAGAGGCAAAGAAGTTTAAATCCAAACATGCAAGAGGTTGTGAAGAAGGAAGTGGTGAAGCTTTTAGATATAGGTATTATATACCTAATTTCAGATAGTAAGTGGGTGAGTCTAGTGTAATGTGTGCCTTAGAAGGGAGGCATGACAGTAATGGAGAATGAAAAAGGTGAAAAGATTTCCACTAAGACCATTATAGGTTGGAGAGTGTGCATTGATTATAGGAAGCTTAATTTGGCCACCAAGAAAGACCATTTCCCATTACCTTTTGTGCACCAAATGATTGAGAGGATGGTTGGCCATGCTTTTTATTATTTTCTTGATGGATATTCAGGATACAATCAGATGTTTATATAACCATAGGACCAAGAGAAAACTACTTTCACTTATCC
>JANQAP020000583.1:3941039-3956208 GCA_026874005.2 Erythroxylum coriaceum
ATATTTGGCTATTCGAGAGGCCAATACTCTCCCATGCAGCTAGGCTGCCCCAACAGTTACCATAACTCTCGTCCCCCTCCTTTCATGCAAAACTTTCCCTAAATACTTTCTAACCAATTCCCCCTTTCACTGACAAACTAGCTATTGCCAAGTGTCCCATCTGTTAGCAGCCCCATATTCCCCATATCAGCCATATTAACCATTTCTGACAAACTGCCAAGTGCTCTATCTGTTGGCAGCCCCATATTCCCTACATCAGCCGTATTGAATCCCCTATTTCTCTTCCTATGTTTACGGGTATAGACCTTACTCATTAGAGGCCTATCACTATCAATAAGTAAATTTCCCTCGTCTCTTTCATCTCATTCACAAAACTCCCCCTATTATTTTCCAGTTCTAACAATGGCTTCCTTGGCTTGTTAGGTTTCATCACTCTCTTTTCACCTATGAGTACTAATTTATACTTTACATCATTCTTCAGAAATTGATAAATATGCTCCCTTCCTGAGTGATAAGCATTAACATCATATTGTCATGGTCCACCAAACAAAATTTGACATACATTAATATTAACAACATCACAATAATGTTAACTCGAATATTTACCAATAGAGAATGACAACTTGCACCTTTTTGTGATATGTATATCATCAATGATTGTAATCCATGTGATGCTACAGGTTTCGGGATAAGACTCGATTGACAACTTCAACTTCTTGACAACTTATATATTGATGATATTCTCTTGACTACCTTCACCAATGATCAATTCACAAATACTTCCTTGTACCATGCCTCTAATGTGAAATAATTGGTGTTGTTGCCAATTGTTTTGCTCCTTTTCAGAAATCATTAATCTCCAAATAACTCCAAAAAAGTCATCTTCTTTTCCCTTGGGATATTCATAATCTTCCTCATCTGACCTGCGACGATCTCCTCTCGGGATGGTTTCCTTATCGTCATTGGAACTCTCATAAAAGGTGCTAGAATTTGAGGTGCAGGGGTAACTTTCCTGTCAGCTATTTCCCTAAATCTCTAGTTTTCGTCTCCTCGCATTAATGTCTACAATTGTCCCATTATTGTAGCCAACTATTGTTCAATATTTCTAATAGCTATCTTGTGTTCTATTCTTCTCCAAACATCAGGTAATCTATGAACATTGTCATTAGGATTATTTTTCATTGATAGAAAGAGTGAGATTCAAATCTGACACCACTTGACGCAACGAAAAAAATTAAACAAACACAATTCTAATGCAAGAATTGTAAGATAAAAATTCTCAAAGAGAAAATGAATTTTATTGATAGAGAGTTATGTTAATCAATTTCAAAGTTGTTTAAATATATATACATAAACTCTAATTCAACTTACGAAGAAATAAACTCTAATTCATCCTAGGAAGAATCATAGGAAATTTTAATTCATCTTAAGAAGACTTCTAAAAGAAATAGAAAATTCTAATTTATCTTTGAAAGACTTTTAAAAGAAATAGGAAACTTTAATTTAACTTAGGAAGACTTTTAGACAAAATAGGAACAAGAAACAAATAAAATAAAATAGAAAATTTTTCAAAAATCTTGTAGAGAAGATGTTGGATAACGTGTGATCACGTGCTAGTCAATATTTTATTCTGCCCAATCATAAAGAAATTCAAAGAAGAATGTTTGATAAGACATGATTGCGTGCTAGTCAATATATCATTATGTCTGAAAAAAAAAATTCAGAGAGGAATGTTGGATAATGCGAGATCACGTGCTAGTGAATATCTTATTCTGTCCAAGAATTCAAATGCCTCGTCATTTTTTCTCTGATTTGTGTTTAATGTAAAAAATATGGAACATAATGAGAAGCTCCTTCTAGTTTTAGATGTGTCCATAGTTTATGCTCCTAAAGTAAAGACTTGGTTTTGATTGACTATACAGTGAGAGATCTTACGCGTAAATAGATATGGGCCAAACATCGCTTCTATCTTTTGCTGTTAGGTCTCCTCTTTTCTTTTGCAAATGTTTGGAGTACTTTCGTAGACAATTTGTTCTCTTCTAAACAAATGAACTAAAATGTTGATTTTTTTTTTTTGAACACCAAAATTCTCGGTGATGCAAACATTATTATTGAAACATAAATAACGACAATGATACGACCAGTCACAAGAGCGTTTTAAGTAGTAGCAGCTTACATATTTCCTTTTCTTTTTTGTTTTCTGATGTTAAACACTGGTATTAATCCCACAATCTAATTTTGGAGGGTGAAATTGGAAAATTATGTGCCAGTATCTTTTTGATCGATGCTGTGCATGGGCAGTTCTTATTCGTGCTCCCTTCATAGGCTGTTATAGCCTTTTAACCATTCAATTGACTGTAAACAAGTCTTTCTAGAGTTGCTTCTCAATCTTCCAAAATGCATGAATTTTTCATTGGCTTCCCTCCTCTAGAGAGATCTAGATAAGTGATGCTGGTGCATTCCATGCAAATTGAATTTTCAACTTTCCACTCCAATAGAATTTGTGAACTATCATATATCTTTGTTAATAGCTTATGCTAAATGAGAATTGTAATATGTTTGTCATCTTTATCTGAGAGGCCTTGACATAACTTCTGTGCTTTTTTGATAATGCAGAGTTGCACTCGAGGCACAAGAAAGCAGGATCTTGTTGCATCTCTTTTCTCTTGCTATGAGGATGGAGTATGGTACCTTTTCTTCTTGCTTGTTATATGAAAGTTCCTATTAATGAGCAAATAACTGGGATTTAACTTGTTTTTCCTTGATCTGAAATGCATAGCCCATTCCTATGTGATGCAATTCTCAAAAGGACTGGTTCCTGCATTAAAATATCTTCAAAAGCTGAATCTGTTGTCTGGCGTGCTGAGGTGCTCACATGGTTTCTAGTATTTGAGTAATATGGCACAAGTACAATGTACATAGTATATACTCTTCATTAAACAAGGGATGTTTTTATAAGATGATTTTCCTGTACAGAGGCTTTTCTTTCTGAATGGACAGCAGGATCTATCAGCATTTCTGCTTGTCGATTTGGGTATAGTCAAATTTCCAGCTTATAAGTGCACAATAACAGAGCCAATATTCTCATTGCGAAGTGACTTGCTAGCCTATGAAGAGGTTTATATATTTCCTTCAAGAGTACCATGTGCTTGCTTCTTCCACATAATATTGTTCATTTGTTGTAGGCAATTGAAGTGGCACAAGTAATGGATGAATCTCTTGATAAAAGAAATAGTGAATCAGTGTTGAAATGCATAGAGATTGCAAATTCTCGGATACCCAGCTCTACCCCAAAAGCAAGTCACTCAGCAACTTATGAATTAAGGCCTACTTTTTTTTCATGCTTTTCAGCGACATGGGTTTACTCAAAAGTGATCTTTCTAGGAGTTTCCTTTCTTGAATGTGAACGCAGGTACATATTTGACTGATGATTCCTACTCTTCATTGCACAATACAGCTATTTTTATTTTTCTTTTTCTTTTCTCTTCCCTTTCTATCAGGGAGGGACAGGTTTTGACCACTTATGCAATTTTTCGGTAATTGGATGTTACTGTTTAAAATTGAAAAGAAAAGTCCCAATGAAATATGGCCGGTTTACCTTGATCGGTCATTAATATCTTGAAACATCTATTTTTCAAACCTTTTAATTTTCAGGAAGATTTATCTGTGAATTGACTGCAGTAACTCTCGCCAAATTTTACCTGATTGAAATGCTTCCTTTCTGTTTAGATACAATGAAGCAGTTAATTTGCTGAAAAAGTTACTCGACTGTTTTCCTTGTGATGGAAGAAGAGGAAATTGGATACTTAGATTGTCTATTGATTTGGAGCACTTGGGACGTCAAAATGAAAGCCTTTCAGTTGCTGAAGATGGCCTATTAGATCTGTGGGTACGAGCTGGTTCAAGAATGGCATTGCAAAGGAGAGTTCTTCGGCTGGGAAAGCCGCCAAGGCGATGGAAAGTTCCTAGCTTTGCAAACTTGGTCAAGAGGAAGATCAAGGAGGTATTTCTTTGTGAGATTGTGTCAAAGATCTATTATGGGAACCAATAAAACCTGCAACCAAATTTACTAATTACATCCTCATTGGTATCTCTTTGTTAGATTGTGTCAAATATTTAATCTGGGAACTAGTAAAATCTGCAATCGAAGTTGCTAATTACATCCTCATTGGTTGATATCATATAGTCACCCCAAGACTTTCTGCTTATTCAAACATCAAATAGGTTCATATTAAAGGAAGACCCTTGAACTCGGAAGCTGGTTTGAAGAGCCTGTTCTATGGAGAAGATGATAAGCTGTGTGGAGTTGAGCAGCTTGCTTTGCAATATTATGCTCGAGAAGGTGGATGGATGGGTGTTCACACAGAGAGTGGCATTTGGTTGACAATCTTTGCTCTTCTTATGTGGGACATCATATTTTCAGATGTACACAATGTCTTCTTCAACAGATTTCAGGTATTTATTTTCATAAATTGAAGGGGTAATAATCTCCATGAATATTGTCTCCCATTCAATTTTTTTTTTCCCCCACTTCTTGGAACTCCAACATGGTAACTGCATATTATCTTCCAAGTTTTTCTTTGCTAATTTGTACTGAAAGGTGTACAAAATTTGAAAATTTTGCAGACTGCCCCTCTAGATTTGGAGACTGATAACTTCTATACAGCGAGAAAGAGTCTTATAGAATCTCATCTGCAAAAGATTCATGATGGAATGGCAGAGGAACTCATTATTCTATCATGGGAAATACATTTAGGAACAGCTTGCAGGGGAGTAAACTGGGATCGCCATTCTCTCTCTGAACTTAGGGCAGCTGTTTCTTGCATTGGTGGCCCTTGTTTGGCCTTACTCTGCCGAAATCTTGCTCAGGACTATGGAAGCTGGTCCAGTGGAATGCCAGATTTGTTGTTGTGGCGCTTCCATGGAGAACATGGTGGTGAAGCCAAGCTTGTTGAAGTAAAAGGCCCTAGGGATCATCTCTCTGAGCAGCAGAGAGCATGGCTTTTGCTTCTAATGGACTGTGGATTTAATGCTGAAGTTTTTAAAGTCAAAACATCATGATACCTACAAGATGAGAGGAGAAAAGTTTGTATGCCTTTGCAAAGACGAATCGGACCACAACGGGGTGTATGCTGTTAACAAAGAGAAAGGAATGCATGCTTTTTACAAAGACTTGGGCCAAGCCTGGGCCTAGCTCCTCCTTTTTTTTTAATTATTATTCGTTATGTCTTGTATTAAGAAATGAAAATCCTCTAATAATAATTAATACATACATAAGAGAAATTACTATAAACAGTTAATCACTATTTTTACACAGGAGACCTTGAAGGATATGCAGGAAAAGAATGACAATCAATTAGCTAAAATAATACATTTGGGCAAATCATTGACTAACCAAAGTCAAGAATTAAGCTACTGTAGTGTTTAGTAGACTATTGTAGAACAATATTAGAATCTTGTAACTATTGATAAGCTCCAGGTATGATGAACGAGACACAAAACTCATTTCTTTACGGGCACATAACTTTCATCTTTCTTAGGAATTTTACACTCTTCACAACTTCTCTTCCCTTTTTGAAATTATAGTCACAACAACATCATTCTATGCTTTTTTTCCGTTAAATTCTAATCTTACAGCAGAATTGTTTTATGAAGTTATAGACTGTTTTCTTAGACTTTCTAATACACAAGATCCTTAGAAGAGGTGAGTGTAGAGCATATTTGTCTCTGTATAATGATAGATAGTAACATGCACTCAAGAATTAAGCTTTCAGGAGAGAAAGTAACTTAGAGAGAATGGAAAACAAACTAATATTCATTGAATTTCAACCGTTTAAGACCTGCTTACAACGAAGGAGAAACTTTGCTTTTATAGACGAAGCAAGGACATAAAAGCAAAAATTCCTTAGAGACACACTCATTACAACTTTAAAAAAGAAAGAAACTTTAAAGTACTATTATCATACCTTTAAGAAAGTTATTTTGAAAAAACAAACAATTTTTTAAAAAGTAAACAGTATGATGATAAGAAAGAATCTAGCATAGTGATTTGTGGGCCACAAAGATTCTTTTTCATTAAAAGACTCAAAAGTAAAAGTAAACTCCTAAAAAGATAAGTCTCACTTTAAAGTGCTAAAATGAGGTCATTATCATTATCTGTCAAGGCTATGTCATTGTCAATTTGCTCAAGAATGTGGCCGATATCAGTTGCAGTCTATGTAGAAAATCTTGGGCTAGAAATAGAAATGGGCTCTTGGATAAGGCTAGATAATCTACTTGAAATTGTAGAGTGGCAATATGTAGGACAAGGAATTTCACCAGCTTGAATGTTGATAACATTAGAGAGATCCACTAAGAGGAATAAGTGGTGCAAGAAGAGCAATATCACTAAAATACAGATCAAGGGATGTACAAATATTGGAAGGAGATGAGCTTGGGAATTGATTGAGTTGGTCTAAGAAAGAATGTAAATCTACCATTAGCTATGTGCATTATGTAGACTAATGAAGAGTAGTTCGTCAATACTGAAGGTGATTTAGTATGCACAGATATCCAGAAGTACTCATACAGTAGAGACGATGTATGATATAAATAACATAGACTTTGCGATCAATTAAAGCAGTGTCCCATAAGCGATGATGAGTCAAGATTTGAGACATATCTACACGCCATTTGGAAGGGATTGAAACCATTCTAAGAAAGTCCACAAAAGAGAATTGGCATTGGTATGATCAGAGAGGTGACGATAAATATGGAGGGGTGATAAAGATATAGAACAAGTATAAAGGGTAGACAAGACTTAGAGATGCCACAAGGTAGTATCATGGAGAGTATCATAGAGATAATACATGAGTTTGTAAGGAGTAAGAGCATCAAAGTGATCAGGAGTGCGTAAAATATCAAAGTTGAAAAGTGTGAGATGAAGATAGTAAAACAGGCTCTGATGAAGAAGAGGGAAAAGGTTTGTAACACTGATTGGAGCAGTAGCAAATAGAGGAGGAAAATCCTTTTTATATTTTGCAAACTTAGGAAACTCCATTAGTCAGAAAAAAGGAATAAAATGATGCAAAGAGTTTGAAAGAAATAAGATAGGTTTAGTAGGCCGAGAAAGAAAATCAACAAGTGTATTGTGGTGGTCTTTGATGTGACGGATGGAGAATTTATAGCAAGAAAACCATTCCTGTCAACGTAGCAATTGACTGTTGGGAAGATGTTTCTTGGATTGATCAAGAATATTAGGGAAGGAAGTGTTATCCATTTCAATGAAAAAGTGATAAGGTGTGAGGTGGAAAGCAAACTTTTTCAATGCCTCTTTTAACAGCCAGAATTTCTTTAGAACAGATGTGATAATGGCATTTAAAGGATCGAAATTGTCCACTTGCATGACTACAATAATAACGATTGCCATTGATTTCTTCAAGAAGCACAGCACCTCAATAATTGTCACTAGCATCTATCTGTAAAATTCGTTGTCCTTAATCAGGAATCTTTAAGGGTGGAGGGTCTTGACAAATATTCTTTAGATGCTGGACAACTTTTGTTTGTTCTATACTCTAAGGTAGTGGATTCTTTTTCAGTAACTTGGATAAGCATGAAGTGTAAGCTGGCACGTGTGGTATAAACTCATGGATGTAATTAACAATCCCAAAGAATTGTTGTATCTGTTTAACAATAAGATGTTCATCAGAAAAGTGTAATAGATCTTGTGTAATATGTGGACCAGGCTGGTAGAATTGATCTTTGAAATGCATACCTAGAAATTCAATTCCTGTTGTACCAATGATGCTTTTAGAGGCTGAAAGCATAATGTCATACTGTTTAGTAAGATTCAAGAATTGCTATAGTAAGGCCTGATGTTGCTCATAGGTAGAACAGAAGAATGTCATCGATGTGAACGATTGCACTATTGAGGATAGACTCATAGATCTTGGTCATGGTTTTTTGAAATAGTGATGGGGTGATTTTAAGCCCAAGTGGCATAACAGTCCATTGGTATTATGCATTGGGAATGCAGAATGCAGTTTTGTACCGCTCAGTGAGGTAAACACCCAATTGCCAAAATCTTGCTTTAAGATCAAACTTGGAAAAGATAACAACTTATTTTAAAAATAGTATTTGAGTACTGATCTTTGGAAAAGGAAACTTGTCATCTTATAGGAATGCATTCAGAGGCTTGTAATCAATTATTAATATCTTTTTACCGCGTTTTTGCTCTAAACGTTTGTTGACACAGAATGTCTAACATGCCAATTTGACTTTGTGGGCACAATGAGTCCTTACTTCAGAAGGATAACACACTTATCTTGTGCAAGCTTGAGGTTGTCAGGGTTCATCCCTAGATGTGTGGCTTTCATAAGATTGATATCCTCATTCTTTTTTAAATGTAGATTTATGAAAAAGTCAACATTTTTCAAAGAAGATATGGATGAGTAAACTGTGCATGTGATTCAGGATAGTATTTCAACAGTTTATCTCTCATTGATATATATGGTGTAGGAACTTGAGAAAGTTCAAATGCATTTCTTATTTCAACATATAGACTGAAAAATGATCGATACTTGATGCCTGTGGGTATGATCTGTAAAGGTGAGGCTTTACTGTAGACATCCATACCAATTAGAATATCTGGGATTGCTTCTAAGTATTTTAGTCCAAAATGTACAATGTCGAAAGTATCGGATTCTGATATTTCTTTTTGTAATAAGCTCGATCTTGAATGAATTACCATTTGCAGCTGTAAAGCATTCATCATGTGAGGTCCATGACTTAAAAGATAAAATGTTGAGCTTCATGATCGTACGAATGGATCCAATATCCATAAACCCAATAGCTTTAATGGGTTGATCTTATATGTCTTGTCTAAAGAGTTAGATCTAGACATATGGTCGTTGGACTGGAGTATGATCTAATTTCATACAGGTTTGCTGTAGCATGTATAGAGAATCATCAGAGGATTCTTCTTTAGAGGTCATAACAAAAACAACAAACTTTGTATCTTCATCTTTAGTGGATTGTTCCTCAATAAGATCTTCAAAGTTATTGGAAGAATGAATAGGCAAAATGGATTACATTTGCTTCAATAACTTGATATCTTTTTTACTTTTGTGAGGATAGGTTCTTGCAATATGTCCTAGTTGTCCATAGAGAAAACATCGATCAGTTTTTTGAGAATGATGGTATTTCTTCTTGAAGAATTGAACAAACTTTCTTTTTGTTCCATCCTTCCTCACATAAGTTTTTCTTAAAGGCTTGTAGCCTTTCATCTGTCTGTGGAACTTTCTTCGATGATAAGCATGTCTGTGATGAGATTTCATCTTGTTACTACAATCACAGTTCTTCTGATCTTTGCACTTAATCTGAAGATAAGACTTCTTGTAAGCCTGTTTGAGAAGTGGACCGCCTTTAACTATGTTCTTGAATAAGGCATGTTGATCGAATAACTTATCAAGAGAAGCTAGAGCAAGCTGGTAGATTTCTCCAAGAGATATATTAGCCATATTTCTCTGTAAAAAAACTATGGTCCTTTGTAACTCTGGTTGCAATTGCTAGAAGGGATGAGATAAAAGTATATCAAAGATTAACATCATTCCATCCATTCAAAAGATAGTACCTTTCTGTCATACATTGATAATGCTTCTGTAGATCATGCTTGTCAAGTGAACATCATTTCATTGTAAAATATTCCTGGCGGATCTGCTTATCTATAAGCTGAAAGTTACCAATGAATTCCTTATGAATTATTTTAAGAAGAGCTCCGGCTGTAGTGACTTGAATATACTGAAGTTTTCGATAATCGTCTATACTTTGCCACCATTCTTGCAAAGTACTAGTGAAATGAGAAGTGAATTCAAAAAAATATCTTGTACAAGATTATTCAGTTGAGTCATTTAAAGCTCTATCCATGCACCAAATTCATGCAAGCGATCTCTCCATTTCTTGGGTAGAAGATCGTCAAAAGTAAACCAAGGTCTTGAAGTAGGCTTGGTCTGTGCAGCTGGCTGAGCTGGTGCAAATCTGAAAGGTTCAGTACCTGTGGATTCTGCTTCACTTATTTCTGTTTCAACTTTAGTTGGTTCAGGCATAGTCATCAGAACTTGTGCTAAGTCTGATAGATTAGCTAACTGCGCTGGGAAATTAGAAGACGATTCAGAGATCTGTTCAGATGATGACTCAGAAATTATTGCAGAGACTTCAGATGTTGAGACAAAGGCTTCAAAATAAGCTTCTGACTTATCTGTTTGAGAAGAGGAATCTTTTGCAGTAGGTGTAGGTGCAAGAGTTGCTATGAACTCTATCAGAGGTTTTTCATCCTTTCCAGCTGAAGTGGAAGGTTTATACTTTGGTGGAGAAGTAGGAGGAGTATGGATCTGTAACAATTTACTCCACTGGTTAATTAGTTCAGGATTTGTATATGAAGGTGATGGCTCAAGAACTTTTCAGGCTTTGACTTTGACTTTGATTTTTGTTTTTTAGGTTTTTCTTGAGCCGCTTGAGGATGGATATAATGTCTGATCAAAGGATAGTTAAACTTGAAAACCTTTGAATAGTCAGCTTCTTTTGGATACGTATGATACAGAGGAGGAGTGTATATTGGTTGTGTACTTGGAAATACAAAAGAGGATGAGCCATATATAGCTTTAGAATGTGCAGATTGCATATCAGCTTCCATACATTGCATAATTCCTTGTATCTTCTTGAGTTCTCTAGTTTTGACATCAAATTCAGGTCTAAAATACTATGTAGCAATGTAATATCGAAGAACATCATCAAGTTGCTGGATCTGAGCTTTGTATGAATGGTACAGTTGTTGGATTTGCTTAGAGACGACGTCAACTTTATGTTAAGTAGCATAAGTCTGTTGACAATTCCATCAAGCTTGGAATCAATTCTTCTACGGACTTTGTTCTATGCTACTGCATTCGATGTCTCTGTTAGTTAAGACTTCATCAAAAGGATTAGAAACAAGTGTTCCTTGTGAAGTAATTCTTGTGGCTCAAATATAAGGGCTAGAGATAACCCTAGTTGTTTCATTTGTACTCCTATGTAGAGGAGGAAAATCTTCCTCATATGGCTTAACCATCATGCAAGGTATAGGAGAAGGGGTCATAATAGGGATTGCTGGCTTTGGTTGACAGGTAGAAGATTTCAGCATCTTACGCCATATACATCACAGAGAGATAAACTGTTGGAATACTACCCTGAGTCACATGCACAGTTTACTAATCCATATCCTCTTTGAAAAAATGCTGACTTTTTCATAAGCCTACCTTTTAAAAAGAATGAGGATATTAATCCTACGAAAGCCACATATCCAGGGATGAACCCTGATGACCTCAAGCTTACACAAGATGAGTGTGCTATCCTTCTAAAGCAAGGACTCATTGAGCCCACAAAGTCATATTGGGCTACCAGGCATTCTATGCCAATAAATGTTCAGAGCAAAGTGAGGTAAAAAGAGATTGTACGTGGCAGATTATACTTCATACTTATCCACTTTGCTCAGACAAAATCCAGTGGCAGCTTATTCTTCATCCTTATGTTCTTTTCTCAGACAGAATCCACCATGACCTCCATATGCTTTTTCTCATTATAAATACCTCTTTCCTCTTTAGCGAGGTATCTTCTTCTTAAATCTTTTACCCTTTAAAATCTTTAATTATCCAATCCTTACGGTTAATCACACTCTCTTTGCCATCATAAAGAAATACTATCCTCTATTTCTAGTAACCATACTAGTGTTTCTAAAGTGGATTCCCTTGCTTGTATGAATTTGTTTTATTATTTGCATCTTTTTCTGAGTGAAACTAATTCTATTGGTAGTCCCACAATGTTCAACCTTAAAGCACCCTACCTTAATATGACTTTCCTTTATGATCCTCTTTATGAAAACCCATTATGGTATCTTTGGGCACTTTCTGCCCTCTATGTTTGTGTCGTCACTATATCTCCTCTTTAGCTCTACCAACATCTCTGTGATCAGAATAATGCAAGATCTTTGTTATGGACATTTCTTGAATGGTTCCAACCACTAGATCAATGGAAGCAACAATGTTCTATAATCATTTCACAACATCGTCTATGGAAAGCTTCTGCTAGACGATAATCTACACATTGTTTGCTCATCGTTCATCATTTATATCGAGAAACCTATACTGGAGGTCTTTACATTGAACAAAGTGTCCATTTTTACCATACTTCATTATGTTGGCCATGACATCAAGATAATGTGTTTAAAGAGATAAATCATTTTCCTGAGACACCAATCATCTCCACTTCTATTAGACCTTATTCAGGTGAATTTGTTCCTAGTGAACCAGAAGCACTAGATGTTGATATTTCAGGTTCCAATAGTCCCCAATATGACACAGAAGAATCAGCCTCAGACCTTGCAGGACTTTCTTAGCCCTTTGACTCTATCTTTTAGGATGTAGGATCCTAATGATAATACTTACAGTGCTAATGAAGATCAGTTAAATCACTTCCTACATAAACTTCACAGATGTGAGCTCAGCCCATTAAGTGAAAAAAGACTTCTCAAAGTCATTCTGGTAGTTCAAGTAATCCAGACTTTCTGTCCAATTTGCAATCATGTCATGAACCAATCCGTGACACCTAGTGCATCAGATGCCTCCATTATGGGATTCATCTTTTTAGAAGTTTGCTTTTACTTTTGAGTCTTTTGATGAAAGAGAATTTGGTGGCCCACAAACTACTATGCAAGATTTTTTCTTATCATCATACTGTTTGCTTTTTAAAAAATTGTTTACTTTTTCAAAGTAGCTTCGTTAAAGGTGTGATGATTGTACTTTAAAGTTGCTTTCTTTTTAAAGTTGTAATGAGTGTGTTTCTTGAGAGGTTTACTTTCATGCCCTTACTTTGCTTATAAAAGCAAGGTTTCTCGTTCATTGTAAGCAGGTCTTAAATGTTGAAGATGAGGTCTGAAACAGTTGAAGATCAATGAATATTAGTTTGAGTGTTTTCCATTCTCTCTAAGTTTCTCCCTCTCCTGAAGGCTTAAGTCTTGAGTGCATGTTACTATGTGTCATTATATAGAGACAAATATGCTCTACACTCACCTCTTTTGAGGATCTTGTATATCAGAAAGTCTAAGAAGACAGTCTATGACTGCATAAAACAACTGCATAAAACAATTCTGCAGTGAGATTAGAGTTTAACAGGGAAAGAGTGTAGGTGCTATTACGACTATTGTTTCAAAAAGGAAAGAAGAGTTGTGAAGAGTGTAAGGTTCCTAATAGGAAAGATGAGACTTATGTGCCCGTGGAGAGAAGGGTTTTGTTGTCTTGTCCATCATATCTGAAACTGATCGATAGTCACAAGGTTTTCGTGTTGTTCCATAATAGTCTACGAGACACTGTAATAGCCTACTTTTCGACTTGGGTAAGTCGACAGTCTTCTCAAAGGTGTTGTTTTAGTTAATTGGTTGTTGTACTTTCCCTGTGTGCCATCGGGGTCCTCAGTGTGGTATCAGAGCCATCTTTCACGTCTTGACCGACAGTAACATTGTCTCTTGATAAGAGTGAGTAAGGAGAGAGCCCATCAGATATGGAAATACTACCAAATGACCCTGTTCATTTATCTTCAACTTTATCTATATCTAGTCTACCTTCTAATGTAAAGCATGTTTTGTCTAATCGTATAGAAAATTTAGTATAAATTACTCATGTTCTTGTAGAAAACTGTATTAGTCAACAAACTCATGCTACTCATCATAAAGTAGATGCCGTCTTGAAGCAGATCCAACAACTGTACCACTCATACAAAGCTTAGATCCAGCAACTTGATGTTGATCTTCGACATTATATTGCTATACTGTATTTTAGACCTGACTTCGATGTTAAAACTAGAGAACTCAGGAAGATACAAGGAATTGTGCAACGAATGGAAGCTGATATGCAATTTGTACAATCTAAAGTTGTATATGGCTCATCCTCTTCAATATTTCCAAATACACAGCCAATATACACTCCTCCTCTATATCAGACGGATCCAAAAGAAGCTAACTATTCAAAGGTTTTCAAATTCAACTATCCTTTGATCAGACAACATATCCATCCTCAGGCAGCTCAAACAAAAACTAGAATGCCAAAATCAAAACCAAAGCATGAAAAAGTTCCTGAGCCATCACCTTCATATACAAAACATGAACTAGTTAACTAGTGGATTAAATCGTTACAGATTTATACTCCTCCTACTTCCTTACCAAAGTTACAACCTTCCACTTCTACTGGAAAGGATAAAACACCTCTAATAGAGTTCATAGTAACTCTTGCGCCTACACATGCTGCAGAAGAATCTTCTTCTCAAACAGATAAGTCAAAAGCTTATTCTAAAGCCTCTGTCCCAACATCTAAAGTCTTTGCAGCAATTTCTGAGTTATCATCTGAACAGATCTTTGAACCGTCTTCTGATTTTTCAGCCTAGCTAGCTGATCTATTAGACTTAGCATAAGTTCTGATTACTATGCCTAAACCTACTAAAGTTGAACTAGAAATAAGTGAAGTCGAATCCACAGGGATTGACCCTTCAAACTTGAACCAGCACTACAAGGAGCATCAGCTTAGCCAACTGCAGAGACCAAGCCTACTTTAAGACCTTGGTTTACTTTTGATGATCTTCTCCCAAAGAAATGGAGAGATTGCTTGGATGAATTTAGTGCATGGATAGATCTTCAAATGACTCGACCAAATAATCCTTTGTAGGATATTTTTTGAATTCACTTCTCATTTCATAGGTACTTTAAGAGAATGGTGGCAAAGTATTGACAACTATTGAAGACTTTAATTCATCTAAGTCACTACAGCTAGAGCTCTTCTTGGAATAATTCATAAGGAATTCATTGGTAATTTTCAGCTTATAAATAAGCATATCCGTCAGGAGTATTTTGCAATGAAATGTTGTTCACTTGACAAGCGTGATCTACAGAAGCATTATCAACGTTTGACGAAAAGTACTACCTTTTGAATGGATGGAATGCTGTTTGTCGAACCCCATTTCTGAAGCCCGACTATCGCATTCGGATACCAAAATTTTTTTTTCCGACCACTTGCATTCAAACTAAACCCCCTTCTGGTTCATCTCCATTCAAGCCTGAATACATCTCCAAGGACAGCGTTGGTGAGTCCACAATTTGCCTATGAACATACTTCAG
>JANQAP020000583.1:3964698-3977919 GCA_026874005.2 Erythroxylum coriaceum
TAATAATAATAATAATAATAATAATAATAATAATAATAAAATAATAATAATAATAATAATAATAATAATAATAATAACAACAACAACAACAACAACAATAACAACAACAATAATAACGATATAAGAAAATTAATAATAATAATAAATTAATAACAATAATAATAAGGATAATAATAATAATAATAATAATAAAAAGAAGAAGAAGAAGAAGAAGAAGAAGAAGAAGAAGAAGAAGAAGAAGAAGAAGAAGATTAAAAATAATAATAAGAAGAAGAACATTAATAATAACAACAACAAAAATAACAACAACAACAACAACAGAAACAATAATAATAATAATGATGATGATGATCATGATGATAATGATGATGTATTTAGTCAGGACAATAATGGATATTTTGGTCTTTTTGTTAGTTATTCCTGTGTCATTCTAAATTTATATTTTCAAACCAAACATTGGCATAGAAATTCTTAGGAATAAACCAAACTAAATAATACTCATTCCATTCTATTCCTAAGAATAACCATTATATTCCTTATCTATTCTAGTAGGTGAACCAAACAGGCGGTTAGTCCTCTAGTCGCTATCACTGAAGCAACTCCCCTGCAAAAAAACTTTGACCTCTAATATTACAATTGCTAAAGCTATCCCCATGATGAATCTTTCTATCTTACTACCATCATTTGCATTATGCAATTTCATTTCTAATATTGTCCTTAATATTTCTTAAGAAGATTCAATCTAATGGTTATACACCTCGTCTAGTACTTTCTCTAATGCATCATATTGAGCCCTTTTTAAAAACACTAACCTCATTGTTCCCTAGCATAAACTCACATGGTATAAGGACAACTCTCCTTATAGCTTAATCACTCCATGGCTTATTGTTAGAAATAGACTCCCCATAATTCATAGAATAGCACATTTCGCTACATTGCCAAACTAGTTCACTTTATGCAAATCATCCACCAAAAATATGGATCACATTTTCTTTCAATGCTAATATAGTCAATACATATGGACTGCAATCATTAAATTATCCTATCTAGCCAATCCACTTGCTTGGTAGGACATTATTAAATGGTGCAACAAGATTCAAATTAACTGTGAAGGGATTTATGGGTGTTTAAGGGCACTTTTAGCTACCTAGTTACTGGCATATAAGAAGAAAGAAACAACATGATATTTTGTGATTCTCTTAACACCAAAGAAACTTCCTTGCAAGTTTTGTGTAACAAAATCAAACAACACATTTTTGCTTACAATGACAATCATTACTTTAGTTCTCAATATCAACTCACTTAGAGAATCAACTAGCCTTTTGATTCTAAGATGTAATCATTTGTGACTCTAATCATAGTATTGTAATAGCAATTTAATCTCTAATTACATAGTTTTATAAAAAATTTTGCAAACACTTGCCTTATTATATTAATACATTTTTCTTTCCTAAAAAAATCTAAACTAGAATAATAACATAATCATAACAAGTTCAAATATCAAGTTTGACTTAATTTTAAGGTCAAATCCATAAGCCTTATTATCTTTACGTCCTTCTCATTGCATAAGGTTGATGAAGTGATGCTACTACTATCATTCCATTGCAATCTTCTAGGTTTGAAAATTAGATTATAGAATAATGTATTTTTATGACTTGTGTGACCTTAATAGTTAAATATTTCTTTCATTGTGTTTATATTTAACAATAACAATGGTTATTTAGTATTTGAATAATTTTAAATAATAATAAAATATAGTTCCATATTTAAGTTAACTTATATGGTACTCAATTGGCCTAGTTGATGTTAGAGAAGTGCTCTAAAGGCAGTCACCTTTAGCACTTATTGTACAAATCATTTTATGATTAATAAAGGCATTTTTCATTATTTCGATGTGCATACATTTATGGATTTGATGTTGATCTTAAATTGATTTAATGAAGTCCATGATACAAAACATAGCATGTAGGAAATCATAATGAGATAACGATAATGAGATTCCTATCATGTGTAATTATGTTAGTATCTAAACTTTCCCTAGTTATAGGATTAATGAGATGAGATATCATTAATCCGGATAGATTAGCGTATGTTATACTCCTTGATTAGATGAAGCAGTAGATCTCATAAGCTATAGACATGAGTTGTTTAGAGTTAACATATGGATGCTTACTAAGGCTAGTAAGTACATTGGATTGACCTACTATGAGACAATCATATGGATATTCTATTCCATTGTCAATGATAGTCTCATCATAGCAATGGTGAAAATATCCTTTGACTTGAGGTGCTCAAGGATATCTTAGATACTGATCCTGTGTGTTGACTCCATCCATCAGTGCCTTTCAGGGGTTACTCATAGGGTGGTGATTGGGTACAGTTTGAGGTATTCAGAGGTAACTAAGTAGCCAATAAAAGATTCACCACTCTTGATAGAAGGAGATGGTATCCACGGCCGCTTGTCAGAAGTCTCTGGCTAAAGCAAATATATGTCATGAAGAGAGTCTTCAATGATACATAGAGTAATGAGATCCTCAGGACAAGATCTAATATCACTTGGAGTAGATGTGACGTAGTCAGTCTAGTAGGAGTTTGACACTTTGACCATACTCTAAACCAAGTGGGGTATAGATGGTGAAAGGACAAATTGCATGAAAACATTGCATATGGAAGGAGTTAAACCACTAACGTTTCGATTAATTTGGGGTCATGACGTGTTGCTAGATACCGCTCTTGGCTTACTTGAATTAAGTGTTAATTTAAGTGGCCAATCGGGAACCTAATAGGTCACACACATAAGAGATCCAAAGGTTGAATAAATGGTCTTGAATGGTGATTCAAGATACAAGAGAGTGTTCTGGGATTACATCACGATGTGATCGTGGTAGAAAACATTGCATGGAATGGATTAGAAACAAGTGTTGTTGGCTTCCATTAATGCATGCTATTCATGGTCATTAACTTCTCATAACTTCCATTAATGCATGTTATTCATGATCATTAACTTCCCATAACTTTCCATTAGTGATGGGAGTTATGGAAGGCCAAATGGTGCTAAAAATTGAGATGATTTTCGTGCATCTTATGTAAGACACAAATAAAAAAAGAAAGGTTCCTTTTCTTACACACTTTTTCTCTCTAACTCTCTCAAGAGTTCTTGTCTTTGCTACCACAAAGAAAGAATTCTAGCCATCTCCTAGTGAGGTTTCATCCTTTTATCTTCATGTGCACTTTCATTAGAGACAGTCTACATTGATTGTTGTGGTTTATGACAACCCAACATGGAGTAGATTAAAGAATGAAGGAGATCGTCAGAAAGGTATGTAAACATCTTGCATTTCATATTTTTGTTTTTCTATATCTACATGCATGAGTAAATATGATTTTTGAGGTTCCAGTTTATTTTTGACACATATATTTGATATATATTATGTATGAGATGCATGATTGGAACCTAACAGTGGTATTAGAGCCATCTTGTGCCATGTTAGATGTAGAATACATGACATGTATAAATTGTTTTCATGGTTGTGACAGCTTAGGGTCCTGTAATGTTTTGTTCGAAATTAATTATTAAAAAATGGTTTTCAATATTTTCTTTCACCAATCTATTCATAAGATGTACTTGAATGATTCTGTGTGATTGAAAATATTTTTAATGTGATTAGAATATTTAATTTCGACTTTACAAAAACATGCATGAAATATGTCTTTCTGCTGGGCATGTGATGTCTATTAGATAAACTAATGAGGTTACACATCATTTTCATGGAATTTGATTCTACAAAAATTATTTGAATATATCTGTGATGCATTTATGCCTTTGTAATTTTTGTAGAGTTATTAAAAATGTTTTAATAATTTTATCAAACAATTTTCCAGATCTGGACAGTTTTCTAGAAATTGTAGGATATGTTTTGTTTAATGTTTTTGTATGTTTATATTTCGGTTCAAAATATTAAAAATATTTTTATGTGATAAAAATGTGTAAATTTGATGTTTGATGCATGCCTAAATGATTTTTCTTGAAATTTGATTTCCAGAAAAGTTTAGAAGTCATATTTGTCATTTTTGGTGTCTTATCGGTGTTTTGGTAATCATGAAAATTTTTGGGTGATTCCTAAATTATTTTGATCATCATGAAACGACCTAAAGATGCTTGGATTGATAATTTGATGTTTTGGAAATTTTGGGAAATTATAGAAATTAATTTTGAATTAATTTTAGTAGAGAAATACATTTTTTAGTAAGACTAGAAAAATTGGCATGTATGACAAAATTGAAGTTATTTAATTTTATACATTAAATAATTATTTTAAGGTAAATTAATTATGAATTAATTTCTAGAATTAGGAATTCATGTTAATTAGATTAACATTAATTCCAATCGAAATAACATACATTAGTAATTTTAGCCAAGTTAGTAAAAGGAAGATAGTAAAGCTAAGTGTTGGATTGGGTTTAGATCCAAGTGTTGGATTGGGTTTCCATGTTATGATCCATAAGATCTCATAACCAAAATGATGTGTTTACATATATGCATTAGAGAATGCATGGTTAGGAGAATGTGTGGGCATGCATGATGGATGGTTATGGGCTTAGGCCCAATTTGATTGGGTAGTCCATATCATGTCGTGTAGTTATAATAACTATACATACATACATATATATATGAGTTATATGTATAAGACCATCTAAGTTAGATGAGACCTTAGTCAAACCCCTCACTTAGAATATTAAAACTAACGCCTTCCTTTAATGTGGCAAGAACCAGAGTCCTTTTATATTTAGGGTTATTGGGCAAACCTAAGCCTGCTCTACATGGATATGTTATAACCATGGAAATATGATTTCTAGATTAAAGGATCAGTTTTAACTAGAAGCGTTGGTTTGTTGGGAAAACCCAAGATCAATGTGCACAGAGGTGAAGTTGGGTAGTGTACATTAGATGTACACATGTTAAGAGTTGATAGCCCAATGAGTGTGCACACATTAGTAATTAATAGCGCTAGATTCGATTGCTGCATTAGAGATGCAATTAGTATGATCGATTCCTACCGGTTGAACTAAAATGGCTTGTTGGGCAAACCTAAGGTCATTCTTAGGGATATTGGATATCGACCCACTAGGAGAATTTCTTTATGAGTTCTCTCAGATTTATATTGAGGGTTATGAATTTGTGAAAATAATGGGAGCCATAATGCGAGTTATAAAAGTCCTTATAGACGTGCATTTAAGTACATTTTAATTTTTCTTTATTTGACGATAGGTTGCTATTGCCAGAGTCAACATCATGAGTACTAGTGTGAATCTAAGATCATTGAAGGAAGCTAACAAGTTGACTGGACCAAATTTCCTTGACTGGCTAAGAACTTGAGAATAGTTCTCAAGTCTGAAAAGCTTGGTTATGTCTTGGAAGAATCACTTCCCGATTCCCCTACCACTGATGCTTTTGATGATGATTGGAGGGCATATAAGAAGCATCTCGATGATAGCAAGATGGTTAGTTGTATTATGTGCCATTATGTCACCGGAGCTGTAAAAGCAGCACAAGGCTATGGATGCTCATACCATAGTCTATCATCTTAAGGAGCACTTTGATGAGCAAGCAAGGTCCGAAACGTTCGAGACTTCACGGTTGCTCTTCCATTCCAAGATTGTTAAAGGGACATCTCCAGTGTAGTACGCACTGAAGATGAATGGCTACATTGAGCGGTTGGCCTCCTTTGGTTTTCTTTTAGATCATGAATTAAGTATTGACTTAATTCTGACAGGTTTAATTGATAGTTACTCACAATTTGTGCTTAATTATCGAATGAACAATATATCCAGTACATTTCCTGAGCTGGTCAATATGCTCAAGGTAGTTGAGCCATCTGTTTGCAAGGACAAGGTTATGATGCTAGTGGACTATTTTGGTTTGAAGAAAAAGAACCAAAAGAAGAAGTTTGTAAGGCCTAAGGGAGGTGTCAAAAAAGAAAAGAAGACTACCTCGAAGGGAGCTTGCTTCCACTGTGATAAGGATGGCCACTGGAAGAGAAACTGCAAGGCCTATCTAGAGTCTTTAAAGCAAAAGAAGGCATCTGATGCCCCATCTACTTCAGGTATTTATGTTATTAATATTCATACTGTTTTTGATAACATCATATGGATACTATATACCAATTATGGCTCACACATTTGTACTGACATGAAGGGCCTCAAGAATGGTAGACAACTCAATAAGTGAGAGTCAGACCTGTGAGTGGGCAATGAAGCAAGAGTTGCTGCATTAACTATAGGCACATATATATTGACGCTCTCTAGTGGGCTTGTACTAGAATTGGACAATTGTTTTTATGTACCTGCTTTGACTAAAAATGTAATGTTTGTTTTTAGTCTTAATAAAGTTAGATTCCATTTAAATTTCAATAACAATGGTTGTTCAATTTATTTGAATGGAATGTTATATGCCTTGGGTACATTGTGCAATGGTATATACATATTGGATATGTCTAATCCGGTTCTAAATATCAATAATAACAAAAGAATAAAACGAGATAATGCGAAATCATCTTACTTATGGAATTGTCGCCTTGGTTATATATGTGAGAGACGTAGGTCTAAACTACACGTGGTAGTTTAGGATCATTTGGTTATGAATCATATGACACATGCAAATCTTGCTTATTAGGCAAGATGACTAAGTTAACCTTTAAGGGAAAGAGTGAATGAACTAGTGGACTTTTAGACCTAATACATACTAATGTATTTGGTCTGATGTCCATACATGCCAAAGGTGGTTTTGTATATTTCATTACCTTTTCCGATGATCATTCTAGATATGGGTATATGCTTCTTATGAGATACAAGTATGAAGCCTTTGAAAGGTTCAAAGAATTCATAAATGAAGTTGAGAAACAACTTAGGAGAAATATTAAATCACTTCGATCAGATCGAGGTGGTGAATACTTAAGCCAAGAGTTTTTGAATTATCTCACAGATAATGGAATATTGTCCCAGTGGACTCCACTATACATACCACAATACAATGGTGTAGCTGAGAGTAGAAGCCGAGCCTTATTAGACATGGTGAGGTCTATGATGGGTTTAACGAATTGACCAAAATCCTTTTAGGGGTATGCACTCAAAACTTCTATTTATGTATTAAACAAAGTCCCATCCAAGTCAGTTGATTCTACTCCATATGAGATATGGACTAACAATAAACCCTATCTTTCTCATATGGAAGTTTGGGGTTGTCCTACTTATGTGAAGTGGATTCAATCAGTTAAGCTTATAGCTAAATCTGACAAGTGTTTGTTTGTAGGATATCCTAAAGAAACTATAAGATATCAGTTCTACCATGTTTCGAAATAAAAGGTGTTTATTTCAAAACATGCTATCTTTTTAGAGAAAGAGTTTCTTCTAAGAGAATACAGTAGGAGCAAAATTGAACTTGTGGAAGTTCAAGATGCTCAAACAGACATAGATCAACTGTCTAGACCGGAGACTATTATTCATTAAAATGAAAAAATTGTTCAACTTTTTGACACACAAGAAGTTCGTAGGTTAGGTAGGATACATCATGTTCCTGAGAGATACAAATTTCTTATAAGTGAACTTAACGACATATTGCTCATAGAAGATGATGAGCCTACTACCTATGAAAAGGTTCTGAAGAGTTCAGAATTTGACAAATGGCTTCAAGCTATGAAATCCAAAATGGATTCCATGTATGAAAACCAAGTATGGAATTTGTTTGACCCCACTGAAGGGATAAAACCTATAGGGTGCAAATGGGTTTTCAAGAAGAAAACTAATATGGAGGGTAATGTAGTTACCTATAAAGCTAGGCTTGTAGCTAAAGGTTATCGTCAAAGGGAAGGTGTTGACTATAACAAAACATTTAGCCCAGTAGCTATGCTTAAATCCATTAGGATGCTCCTAGCCATTCCCACTCATTATGATTATAAGATATGGCAAATGGACATGAAGATGACTTTCCTTAATGGAAACCTAACCGAGGATGTGTATATGACACAACTTGATGGTTTCATATCCATAAATGGAGAAAAGGTATGCAAGCTTCAGAAATCCATTTATGGAATGAAGCAAACATCCAAGAGTTGGAATATTCAATTTGATGAGACAATCAAAGAGTTTAGTTTCTCACAAAATTTAAATGAGCCATGTGTGTATAATAAGGTTAATGGGAGTGCAATCGTGTCCCTTGTACTGTATGTAGATGACCTATTGCTAATAGGAAGCGATGTCTCAACTTTGCTATCATTAAAAATTTGGTTAGCTAAGAACTTCTCTATGAAAGACCTCAGAGAAGCAACTTATATTTTGGGGATAAGGATCTATAGAGATAGATCTAAGAGGTTGCTTAGCTTTTCTCAGTCTACATACATAGACAAGATGCTAAAGAGGTTTAATATGAAGCAGTCCAAGAGAGGTTATCTTCCCATGGTACATGGGATTACACTCTCTAAATCTATGTGTCCAAAGACACAAGATGAGAGGACTGACATGAGTTTAATTCCTTATATTATAGGATCAATCATGTACATTACGTTTTGTACTAGACCCAATGTATAGTATGCTCTAAGTGTTACAAGCAGATATCAGTCAGACCCTAGTGAGGGTCATTGGGTGGCTGTCAAGAATATCCTTAAGTACTTAAAAAACTAAAGATGTATTCTTGGTATATAGAGAAGGTGACCTTGTGGTAAGCGGGTATACTGATGCTAACTTCTAATCTGATAGGGATGACTCCAGATCCCATTCTAGATATGTATTCACATTGAATGGTGGTACAGTCAGCTGCAAAAAGTTCTAAAAAAAAGACGACTGTTGATTCGACGATAGAGGTAGAGTACATTGCAGCTTCAGAAGCGGCAAAGGAAATAGTTTAGATCAAGAAGTTCATCATGGAACTTAGTGCGGTTCTGAGCATCGTTGACCCACTGTAATGGTGTGGTGACAACAACAGGGCTATAGCATAGGCAAAGGAATTGAGTTCTCATCAGAAGTCTAAACACGTACTCAGGCACTATCATTTGATTAAAGAGATCATTGGTAGAAATGATGTCAAGATAAAGAGAGTTCCCACCGATGAGAATATAACTGATATGTTAACTAAGCCTATTTCCCAAAAGCGTTTTATGTCACATGTACATGCCTATGGTATTAGATATTAAGGCAATTGGCTTTAGTGTAAATAAGAGTTTGTTAGAGAAGTGCTCTAAAGGTAATCACCTTTAGCACTTATTGTACAAATCATTTATGATTAATAAAGACATTTTTCATTATTTCGATGTCCATACGTTTATGGATTTGACGTTGATCTTAAATTGATTTAATGAAGTCCTTGATACAAAACATAGCACGAAGGAAATCATGATAAGATCATGATAATGAGATTTCTATCATGTGTAATTATGATAGTATCTAAACTTTCCCTAGTCATAGGATTAATGAGATGAGATATCATTAATACGAAGCATGTTTTACTCCTTGATTAAATCAAGTAGTAGATCTGATAAACTGTAGACATGAGTTGTTTAGAGTTAACACGTGGATGCTTACTAAGGGTAGTAAGTACATTGGATTTACCTACTATGAGACATTCATATGGATATTCTGTTCCAGTGTCAATGATAGTCTCATCATAGCAATGGTGTAAGTATCCTTTGACTTGAGGTGCTCAAGGATATCTCAGATACTGATCCTGTGTTTTGACTCCATTCATCAGTTCCTTTTAGGGGTTACTTACAAGGTGGTGATTGGGTACATCTTGAGGTATTCGGAAGTAATTGAGTAGTCAATAAAGGATTTATCACTCCTGATAGAAGGAGATGATACCCACAGCCTCTTGTTGGGGTCATTACTCGGTAGTCTCTGGCTAGAGCAAATATATGTCATGAAGAGAGTCTTCAATGATACATAGAGTAATGAGATCCTCAGGACAAGATCTAATATCACTTAGACTAGATGTGATGTAGATAGTCTAGTAGGAGTTGACACTTTGACCATACTCTAAACCAAGTGAGGTATAGATGGTGAAAGAACAAATTGCATATCGAAGGGTTTATAGTTAAACCATTGACTTCTCAGTCAATTGGAGGTCATGACGTGTTGCTAGATACCGCTCTTAATTCACTTGAATTAAGTGTTAATTCAAGTTGCCAACATAACCGGGAACCTAATGGGTCACACACATAAGAGATCCAAAGGATGAGTAAAATGGTCTTGAATGGTGATTCAAGATATGAGAGAGTGTTTTAGGATTGTATCACTATGTGATTGTGGTAGAAAATGTTGCATGGAATTGATTAGAAACAACTGTTGTTGGTTTGCATTAATGCATGCTATTCATGGTCATTAACTTCCCATAACTTCGATTAATGCATATTATTAATGACCATTAACTTCCCATAACTTTCCATTAATGATGGTGCAGAAAAATGAGATGATTTTCGTGCTTCTTATGTAAGACATAAATAAAAAAAGAAAGGTTCCTTTTCTTACACACACACTTTTTCTCTTTAACTCTCTCAAGAGTTCTTATCTTTGCTAGCACAAAGAAAGAATTCTAGCCATCTCCTAGTAAGGTTTCATCCTTCTATCTTCATGTGGACTTTCATTAGAGAAGGGCTACATTGATTGTTGTGGTTTACGACAACCCAATATGGAGAAGATTAAAGTACGAAGGAGATCATCCGAAAGGTATGTAAACATCTTACATTTCATGTTTTTGTTTTTCTATATCTATATGCACAAGTAGATCTAGTTTTTGAGGTTTCGTTTTATTTTCGTTGCATATATTTGATATATAATATATATTAGATTCATGGTTCAAAACTAATAGTTGACTCATTCAAGTGTAATTTATATATACCAAACTTTCTCCCTCTATCCTATCTCTGCCTCTACCTTTGCCTCTTCCTCTCACTTTACCTCTTCCTTCAATCATTATTTATGTACTTTCATAATCTTTATGATTCTACTATCTAATTATTTCATAGGCATCTGTAATATTTTTTTATGCAATGTGTCCTAAATCAATATGAAATTTCTTACATTTACTGCATTCTTATATGATCTTTAGTTGTAACCTTGTTAACTATATTTGATGTAAGTCATTCCCCTTCTATGTTAATTGTTTTTTTAAATTATGTCTACTACGTTTCCCTATTCTACTTTCTTTCTATTTTGTTAGATCGACCAGGCATTCTCCTTATTACTAGTGGCTTAATGACTTCACATTTATGTTAAATTCTTGGTTCATTAAGTGGCTATAGAGAATCCTTATATGTTTGTATATATTGTTGAGCAAGTTTTACAATTTATAAAACCCACAATATTTTCGCAAGTGCACAGGTTGTAGCATAGTATATGAGGTGTCAATCCCATGAGAAATTAGTGAACTAATCAAATCTTAACTTGTGTAAGGCCTAAAAATGTAATTAAAATGAAAATAAAAATAAAAATTAAACAGAAAAGTAAAGAATCGAATATGGAGTGATTGAAATGAGAATTCTAAATTAATGCAAGAAATCAAATTTGAGCACCGCCAATTGACAATTAAAATTCAAACAAAGAAGATTAATAAGTTATGAGAAAGGGGATTTATCCTATCATCAATGTTAACTTAGTCACTTTTGTGTTAATACGGGGTCGGTTTTAGACATTCGAAGGGTGGATTAGTCTCTTTCGAGTTATGACCACAAAGCTCTAAATCATGAACCCTAATTAAATTGAGTTATTGAATATGTAATCTCTCGATTAATAAAACAACCTACAACCTAATTAGTTCTTAAACATTTCAATAAACAACCAAATCCTCACACGAGATCTCTCTCCATGTAATTATCAATTTGAATGTTTGTATGATATATTAGATTGTTTAATTCTTATTAACCAACCTAATCATTTTACATTCGGTTCACTCTCTCGATTTGTTACTAAAGCATGCAATTACAACAAATAATTACAACACTCAACATCATTAACAACAAAAGCAACTAGATTAACATTGAATCAAGTATAAATCCCTAAAAGAAGATAGAATATCCTTAACCCTAGATTTATCATCATCAATTCCATCTCATACATCAAATGAATGAAATTAAAGATGAAAAGAAGAAAAGATAACTTGGAGGATTGGAGGTTAAAGCATATGAAGCTCCACCTTCTTCGAGGCTCCCTTCTAAGTCATTTCTCTTAACATATATAGTTTTTTCTAATTAGGGTAAAAACTAGGTTTTACCTGAGCCTAAAAGTCTAAAATAACTCGCAAAAAATTAAGTTCAAGAGGCCAGTTCATGTTTATTTGGGGTGCGATGGTCGTGGCTTGCTAAAATGGTCTCTGTCACAATTGTGACCTACTAAAAGGATCTCTGTCACGATCGTGGTCTTAGGTCCTCCGCCAAACTTCCTCCAAATCTTCTCCGTTCTTTGATATTTCATCTCAAATACTAAAAAACACATCAAGGCACCTCAAAAACATAAAATTAAAGCTTAATCGCATGTTGTATCCCACATAACACCCAAAATGCAAATATCTAACCAACTAACACAATTTTAAACCTAAACATGCACGAATCAATTAATTAATAACTAAAAACATACTAAAATGCCTATTAAAACATTATGCAATGTACAACTATCTTATACCTCTCCTTACTATAACATATGTCAATGTATTCATCTCACTTGTCATATCTACAGTAAATGGTAACCATGACATGAGGAAATGGAATCCTTATAAGGTTCCAATATTTGCAAGTACAATTATGATGTTAATTCTTATATAAAATCTATCTAATCCATGTTTAACTTTATACCCATCAACTTCATTCCAATTAACAAAGCAAAGGTTTTCTCTCTTATTCTTTCTTCTAACACATTCATAACTTTCAGTGATATATTATTATCCTATTTTCCTAAAAAACAAATTTTTATATGCATCCTCTTCATCATCTCCCTATTATGCTCCAACATGCTAATAATATGCTTCATCCTAACCTCTAAGATCTAAGGTCTTACTCATATTATTTGTTGGTTTATGCCTTATAGCCAATCGCTTTGGTTGTAGTTTAGTGACAAATTATTTAAAGGCATTATTTATCTTGTACATATTTAGATTTATATGATAAAGTCCATGGAATAATTTTACATTGCAAATGAAATTATAATGAGATTATAATTATGAGATTCATATTGCATTTATGT
>JANQAP020000583.1:4004567-4020777 GCA_026874005.2 Erythroxylum coriaceum
TATAAAATTGTTACCCATGTGCTTTAAGCTCACCCCCCCCCCCCCATTTCCTCCCCATCTCCAGGTGAAGAGTAAGAGATCGAGTGATAGAGAGTCAAGGTATCACTCCAAGTTTACATACTTTTATATTTAAATTAGTATAGGAAAACTCAAGGCTTTAACTGCATTTCAAGTAACACTCATTCATGTATATTTTGTATTTTTGGATTATGAGAACAATGATGTATTTGGGTCTTGAAATGACCATTAAAGCTTTGTAAAATTCTTTTCTTTTGATATTAATGAAACATATTTATGTTTTGCTCATGACTTTCCAAGTTTTTGCATTGCATTTTCAAGCATTATTAGGGGTAAAATCTGTGTTCTGACTTCAGGGAAAAGCTGTATTAATCTAGGCTAATTTGGATAAGGTTGTCATCTTAGAAGTTGTAGTTTATCTTCTTAGCTTTCCAATGATATAAAGTTTGTAACTTTTGGATATCAGAGTTAAGAGATATGTTTTTTACAAATTAGTGATGCTGCACAAAGTGTATGTTAGACACTTTATAGCCTTTTTCTTTACTTGAGTTAATAGAAAATGAGTACTATGGTTTTTTGAAATGGGAAGAATTAGTGTGATAAGTTAGAGATGAAATGAAGGTGATATAGGGAGTTGATCATATGCAGAAATTTATGATGAATGTGTATAAGTTTGAATGTTATCTTTTTAGATTGATGACCAAATATAGATTATGATTTGGATGTAAATGATATTGAGCTGAAATGAAAGTGATAATGCAGGAAAATGATGAGGAAAGTAAGTTAGAAATGATATATATGCATAAGAGGGGTCATAGGTAACTTATAAGAGCTAAAAATCTGGAAATTGACCCGTAAATGTCCATTGGGTAGACCTTCTCTGGAATTCCAGCGTCCAGCTCAGTTCATGTCTGTTTGGAGGGACATATGTCCGCTAAGCGGACATTCTCAGGACAGTTATATAAATGTGCAATTTTTGACCCCTTTATACGATAAAATCTCTCTTCGGGGTCTTCACAAAAGTTGTAGAACTCAAAGTCCTCTTCGAAACTGCACTTGAATAACCTTCATCTGACTTCCATAGTGAAAGTTATGCTTTTTGTCCCAAATCATGTACATTTTGTAAGTTGTGGGCTTATCAACACTTTCCTATGATACATTTAGCTTGAATGGAGCTAGAAATATACTTAGTTTGATGTGGAAATAAGAGATAAAATGAGTAATATGTTTAGGGTGACAATTGAAGATATAAACATAAGAATGGATTGTCGTATATCAACTGCTCAATTATGGAATTGTGGGATGTTATGAGAATGAAGATAAACCTATGATAGCTAATGAGATTCCATTACAAAAACCCTACAGAGTAATGCGCTCACGTTTTATGACTCTCGAGTTAGACTCTGAAAATGGGGCCTAACAGTTTGACGTATCTGCTAAGTTAAAAGGTGTTGAATATGAGATAGAGAAGATGGATCAAGTTTTTAAAGGATTATGACTGCACAATTGAGTATCACCTTGGAAAAGCTAATGTGGTGACAGATGCATTGAGTATGAAGTTGATTAAAAGTGTAGCTTAGATTTAGTTATCGAGGTTACCAAGCTCAGTTCAATTGAGAGAATGTGGAGTTAAATCTAGAGCAGAATGAAGCATTAATTGCTACATTGAGACTAAGGCCGATGTTGCATGACAGAATCAGGAAGTTCGGAGTAAAAATCTCAAAATGGTAAAGCTTACAGAGAAGTTGAAAGTGAATCCAAATTCTGAGTTTGAGTTGAGGAATGAAACACTGTGGTTGAAGCAAAGGTTATGTGTGCCTGACTTTGATAATCTAAGGAGAGAAATTCTAGAGGAGGCACATATAATAGCTTATGCTATGCATCCTGATACCACTAAGATGTATAACACACTGAAGCAACATTTCTGGTAGCTAGGGATGAAGAAACAAGTAGATTACTATGTAGCTAAGTGCTTGACATGTTAACAGATTAAGGCTGAACATCAGGCTTCAGTTGGGAAGCTTCATTCATTACCTATTTCGAAGTGGAAGTGGGAACGAATTACCATGGATTTCATGATGGGATTGCCAAAGACTCTAAGGAAATATAACGCTATATGGGTTGTGATGGACCGATTGACTAAGTCGGCCCATTTCTTACCAGTAAGAAAAAATAACTCACTACATCAGTTGGCTCAGAGGTATGTAGATAAGGTAGTCAAATTGCATAGGATTCCAGTGCCCATTGTGTCGAACAGGGATCTCAGATTTACTTCGAGGTTTTGGAAGAGTCTACATGTGGCTATGGGTATGAGGTTAAACTTTAGTACTACATTTCATCCTCAAATAGATGGACAGAGTGAAAGGACAATCAAAACTGTTGAGGATATGCTTAGAGCATGTGTATTGGAGTTCCAAGGAGCTTGGGATTAGTATATAGCTTTGATTGAGTTTACATATAATAACCACTATCATAGCAGTATCGAAATGGCACCATATGAGGCATTGTATGGCAGAAGATGTCGATCACCTCTATATTGGGATGAGGAAGGTTTGAGAATGGTAGAAGGCCCAGAACTGATACAAGATACTGTGGATAAGGTGAAATTGATCAGAAGTAGAATTAAAACAGCTCAAGATAGACAGAAGAGTTATGTGGATCAACACCGAAGGGATATGGAATACAGTGTGGGAGACAAAGTATTTTTGAGAGTCTCGCCTTGGTAAGGAGTGTTGAGATTTGGTAAGAAGGGTAAGTTGAGCCCTAGGTATATTGGTCCGTATGAGATCCTTGAAAGGATAGGACCATTGGCATACAGATTAGCATTACCGAGTAAGATGTCATAGATACGTAATGTATTTCACGTAAGTATGCTCAGGAGGTTTCGGTCAGATCCGATTTATGTATTACTAGCTCAAGAGATTGAAGTTGCTAGTAATTTAAGTTATGTTGAGGAGTCGATCAAGATAGTGGGATATCAAACGAGACAGTTGAGGAATTGAGTAATTCCATTAGTGAAAGTCCTTTGGAGGAATCACTCAAGTGAGGAAGCAACTTAGGAAACGGAGGAGCATATGAGGAAACAATATTCCCACCTATTCTAACAATCAGGTAAGAATTTTGAGGACAAAATTTTCTTAAGGAGGGGAGAGTTGTAACATCCCATTATCCCATGTTAAGGGTTAGGACCGTAGAATACGGTACATGAGAGATTATTGAGAAGTTAGAAATGCATGTCATGCTTATGCATAATATAGCATACACAAACATGTGAATATTAATTTTTGCACAGTAAAATGATTATGCATGCGTTCATTGACATTTTTCAGGTATAATTGATTTATAAATGTGAATTTTGATCTAAATTGTGGATTTTATGTATTGAAAATTGAATTGGTGTGTATTGGCATTGATTTTAAAATTTTGGTGAAATTTAGAAAATTTCTAAATTTTTGGGTATTTTTAGACTAGGAAAAATATCAAGTGATAGAACAAGTGATAAATGGAAATAGAATTAAGAGTCAATTGGTAGTGGAAATTTTTATTAATGACAGTTGGATTTAATGACATATGTCATTGAAATTTGGAGACAATTAGATTAGAAATTGGAGTTAAATGGACTAGTTAATAAAGGAACCTAATTCAAACCAATAGAGATTGGACATATGGCAAGTGACATGTGTCACTTGCCAAACCATGTCTTATCTCCAACGTTTCTTTACTATTGAAAGACCAAATTAGTTGTTTGTATTTTGCTATCTTTTCTTCTCTTCGTAGCTTTCTTCTCCATCTCTTTTCTTATTTTTCTTCACTTCCACGACCTATACTCACCTCCATCAACATAAGCCTTGCTCTCACCACCACTTGTTACCATCATCTTACACCCTCTTCCATTTCCTCACAAGATAACCCAACCTCCCACCTTGGAATGGTGATGTACGTGGGTTATCAACAAGGCTAGGGTTGGTGAGTTTTTGAAGGATTTGGAGCTAAATCAAGTAAGTTACATGTTTATCTTCATGAGTTAGTGTAAATGGGACATTACGATGAGTAATTTGAGGTTTTGTTTGAATATGAAATTATTTATGTGTTTTAACGTGGGTGTAGGTATGAATAATGAGATCATGCTTTAAATTGTAATGAGTTAATGTATTCATGGATTGTTTGATAAATGTTTCAATTATGATAATGAGTTATGGGACGTTTGACTTTGAAAAAGGAAGTTTGAAATATGATGATGTCTTGAATTTAGATGAATTAAGATGATATTTAGAAGTGAAATAAAGAATGAGAATTGGAGTCCAATATGTACAGGAATTTGGAGTTGAAAGTGTATAAGAATATGTTTTGTTTTGGTGTTTTTGATCAATCTTGGATTTTAATTTGTGTGTGTATAATATTGAGCTAAAATGGAGTTATGAATTAAGAGGAAATGATGGTGTATTAAGCTAGAAAATATAGACTAAGCAAAAGAGGTGAACTAGGATGAAAATTAAGTAAAGATAAATGATAAATGATTAATGATGTGCATTAAGTAAAGATAAATGATAAAATAGATGTTTTGTGATCTTTAATGCTTGAATAACTTTAGTAAATGATAAAATGATGAACTTAGAATAATCTTGTACAATTGAGGTGTAAAGCTAAGTTCAATTTAGACATATTTGAGTTATGAAATATGAATGATCTTGAGATGTGAATTTAGGAAATATATCCGGAATTGTCATTGAACATACAACATACATAACACATACATATGTGCATAAGTGAGTATTTTTATGATAGGTGCAAAGAAGTAATGTGTAAATGTGTGATTGCCTATTATAGGAGAACAACTAGATCGAGCACATCCATACATTGCTGGGATGTCTAGGCAATAAACTATCTGGAGAAAACTGTGAGTAACCTAAGATGGTCTCACATTGAATTATTGTATGTTTACATTTTGTATTGAATTATTATATAAATGTGATTATGTTGATTCCAGACAATTGATTGTCTGAGGAGTTCTATATTCTGGACTGTATCGGAAGTGCTACTTGAATGTGAATATGACTGACTATTTGTTCTCAACTTCAATGTTAAATGTCGGACTAAAAGTCTGATGACAAATGTGAATAAAAAAGAGTATGAATGTGACTGAAAGAGTGAAATCATTGAAATGCATGATGCATTTCATTACATGACTGCATGAAACGTAAAGACAGTTGTGACCGTAGTTGCCAGTGAAAAAGAGCTTAAAGCTTAGACTATGGTAAGAACCAAAGGCTCACTAAGTAAAATGAGCCCTGTATCTCCAACGGATAAGGGACAGTATTAATGAGCCCGGTATCCACAATGGATACGAGACAGTGAAAAAGGCACTTGGTCACAACAATGAAATAAACAATTGTGAGTCTCATGAACATTGCATACACACATGAATTATATAATTTGAATGATTGCAACTAAAATGTGAAATCAAATTGATTAAAAATGTGAACGTCTATGTACAAAGTGTTTTATGATGATACATGAGAAATTAAATGTTATGAATTATGTGTTGTATGTATTGATGTGATATATGTTATATGAGTGAACCGTCAAGGATGGTTATTTAATTGAGTTCGTAAAACTCACCAAAATTGCACATTGACTTTTTAGGTACGAGAGTGTCGACTTAGCTGCTAATACCACATAGAAGGAATCTAGTACAACTTTTTAATAGACAACATGGCTCAGAGGTCGGTCAACTGGGACTTAGGGTTTTAGATAAATTTTTGTCTATTTCCTCATGTATGTAGCACATTCTATATACAGAGATGTGAACTCTGATTAATTTGAGGATGTACATATATGGATGTTAATGTAAAGCTACAATGTATATATTGTTTATAAAATGAAATGAGAAATTTTTGGGTTTTAGAAATTGTGATATTTATGTTTTAATTTATGATGCCATGCAATATGTGAAAGTGATAAAGTTGACACGCCATTTTCGTCAAGCACATGTATATACTTCTAACGGGTGTATGTGTATGCATCGGATGGGAGTGGGGTGTTACAAAAAGACCCACAACTCTAATTAGATCTTACGCCCTTTAATAAACTACCAAGTCTCACATAGGATCTCTCTCTACACAATAACCAATATGATTAATCACGTGGTCTATTGGATCGCTTAACTCTCATTAACCCAACCAATCATCTTTATTTAGCTCATCCTCTCGGTTTATTACTAAAATATGTAGGTTTCGTAATTAATCACAACACGAAATCAAAATAACACAAAAACGACTATATTAACATTGAAACAAGGTAAAATCCTGAAGGAAAAGTTAGAACATCAACAACAATCCAAGATCCATCATCATATAATCCATCATCATCTCATACATTCAATGAACAGAAAGAAAGATAGAAAGGAGAAAGAACTTGGATCGAATGACCCAAGAAGGCAGCAGTTTTGAAAGACCTACTTCCTTTCTCCTCTCTTCCTCTTCTCTCTCTCTTCTTCCTCTCTCCCTTGAAGCTTTCTAAAAAATGGTAGAAGTGGAGCTCCTTTAAGGTTTCTTCATTAACCCTTTTATAGGTTTTTTTAATTTGGGCAACCCTATGGCTTTTTTCGAGTCTGAAAGGCCTGAAAGTTCCTTTGAAAAATTAAGTTAGGAAGGCCCCTGAATGATGCTTCTATCACGATCGTGGCTCCTCCTTGATGCTTCTGTCATGACTGTGGCTTATGGACCACGATCCTAGTTGGTCCTTCAGGTTTTCTCCAAATCTCCTCTATTCTTCTATATTTGCCCTGAAACACTAGCACACATATCAAGGCACCTCAAAAACATAAAATTGAAGCTCAAAAGTGTTCTCTAAACCTCAAAACACAAATATCTAACTAAACAACCAAAACCTAACCTAAACATGCATTAATAATTCAATTTAACTACTAAACACATACTAAACAACCCACTAAAACATTATATAGTCTATGAATATCGACATCCTCACACTTAAACGTTTGCTTGTCCTTAAACAAAAACAAAATAAGCAAAACACACAACATATCAAAACACACAGCAGGCAATGCAGTAATAAGGCAATGACATTCAACTTCCCGAAACTAATTTAACTTAAAACACAATCTCTTAAGTTGTTCCAACATATTAACTTGTGAAACCTACGTCTAAGTACCTTGGACTAAATATACAAATAATCCAAACCTTAATGTTAAGTTTATTCACCCATATCACTTGCACACACATATTGATAATAATTTGGTCAATAAAAAATATAACTATCCCTAAGTATGTTTTCATGAAAATTCAAGTTGTTCACTAAGATTGGTAGATTTTATTTGACAAAACACTATTTTTGTTAATTTTAGTTGACACGAATCTAACCTTTTATACGAAGGCAAACATTGTAATGAATGTCAATCTAGTTACTCAACTAGGTCATGTTTTTATTAAGCAGCTTGGTGGGACTGTCAATATAGTCGTTTAACCTGAAGGCACACATTTGTGATGCGTGTCAATCCGATTACTCAGCTATATCACATTCTTAACTGACTAGTAGCTCTATTCCTAAGTTGAAGGTCACCGAAATAGTTATGTACTTATAATTTACACTTTTTTTAACTACCTCATTTCTTTAGCTAATTGTTCTCATGAAAAGGCAATAGCGACACTACTTATTTGATTAGCCTAAAATTATAAATGAATGTGACAAATTCCTAGGGTGAATAAACTAACATCATATCCTAATTAACATGTATATTTAACTAAAGTAACCTAGGTCACTACTTTTAAGAGCTAATAAATCTTCGCAGACTAAAAGACTATATGCAAAGTTAAATCAATTATGTTAAGTCCTAGCCATTGACACATTCACATGAATTACATCATGCATCCTAAACAAACTAACATACGATAAGCAAAATTCACATTCAAAATAAAAGCATACATGCACACATTGTTTCCTTCCCCACTCTTGGACAACACATTATCCTCAATGTGAGAAGAACAACCAAAAACACATAAGGTGGGAATAAACATAACATAAAATAACATGAAAACATAAGAACAACATAAATACAAAATAGAAAGGGTTAGAACACAAAACCGTCGAGGTGATTGAGGTGGCGATGGTGTCAGAGGTGGAAGTTGAACGCTTTAAGCTTGCTTTCCTATCTTATACTTGATTTAAAGAGAGAAAGAGAGTTAGTAATCCTCAACCATTCCAAATCATGAAAACTTATTTGTCCAAATTTATAACAAATCTAACTACCCATAATTTAAATCTAACAACTAAACGTGCTAATTTATGATCATTAACATAACCGTGCATCCTTGGAAGCTCAACCAAGATCAATTATGAGTGGCTTGCTTCTCCCATATTTCCCAAGTTTTGCTTCGTAACTTGTAAATAAGTTACAATTTGCAAGATGATCAAAAGGAAAATATTGATGAGGTTGAGAAAACCAATTAAATTCAGTAATGTCCTTTTCACTAACAAAACGTCCATAAAATAGGGAATAACGAAACTCCCTGAATCTTCTAATGAATCCAGCAGTTTGTTTTGTGAGAGGGTGATCTGTTCCTATTCTTCCTTAATCACCCTCATCTCCTCTTAACTTCCACTTTATAAACAGAGATTTTCTTATCTGCCTTAAGCTCTGTGTCCATTGTCATATGTTCTTCTTCTTCTTGCTTCTTAAAAGATTTAAACACATCAATTCTCTTGAATGAGGGTGGAGGGGGAATGTATGGAGGATCCTCATTCTTTTCTTTATCTTTTTTATGCTTCTCTTAATCTTTTACAAGGTGGGTTTCAGCTGGTCTATCCATTGATTCTCCTAGCACTTTCCCACTCCTAAGTGTGATAGTCTTACATTGCTCTATTGAATTTACTTCTATGTTGCGCAGATAGTTTTCCATACTTCTCTTACAAAACTCCCTAGAAAGTTGCCCCATTTGAACCTCTAGGTTGTGAATAGAAGAGGCATGATCTTCTGTTACTTGCTCAAACTTCTCTTCCATTCTCTTCTGGGCCTCTTCCATGTTCATGAGCTTATCCATGATATTTTCTAATTTAGAATCCCATGAACTCGACCCATCTTGCTAAAATTCTAATAGGTTTTGATGTTCCAAATGAGTCCTTATATTATTAGACCAACAGAAATCTGGGTGGTTCTGCCACCTCAAATTGTACATGTTCTAATAAGAATGATGACTTCCCCAACCAAACTGTGCCTTATTGAAGTCCGTGCTAATCCTTTGCTCCCTATAATATATTTCCTCCATCATTTAACATTTTGGACTTCTCATAATTGCTTTGTGATGTCCAAATTGATGTGTCTTCTACTTTGTGCTCAAACTTCTTTCTCTTGCTCTTTCTTTTTTTTCTTAATCTTTAGACTAAAAGAATTAGACTAATCCTATGCTTCCCCGACAATGACACCAAAAGCTTATTGGTCGTTTTGCAAGCTTTACAATTTATAGCCTTCAAAATACCACAAGTGCACGGGTTGTGATTTGTAGTATGTGAAGGGTCAATCCCACGAGGAAGGTGAACTAATCTAATCCTATGTTATCTAAGACTCGAAAAATTAATAAAATGAAAATAAAAATTGCAAAGAAAAGTAAATACAATAAATTAACTATCAAGAAATTAATTCGCAAGTTTAACAAAAAAATAAATTGAAATTGGGCAACACAAAAGTCACAATAGAAGTTAATCAATAAGAGTTACCAAATTATGAGAAAGGGGATTTTCTTTATCATCAATGCTAATCTAGTCAATTATGTGCTATTATGGTGTCAGTTCTAGACTATCGTAAGGTGGATTACTCTCTCTCGAGTTATAATCATTGAACCCTAAATCATAAACCATAATTGAATTATGGAATTTACAATCTCTCAATTAACAAAAGACCTACAACTCTAATAAATCTTACGCCCTCTAATAAACTACCGGGTCTCACATAGGATCTCTCTTCGCACAATAACTGATATGATTAATCACGTGGTCTGTTGGATCACTTAACTCTCATTAATATAACCCAATCATTTTTATTCAGCTCACCCTCTCGATTTATTATGAAAATATGCAATTTCTATAATTAATCACAACACCCATTCTAAATAACACAAAAATGACTATATTAACATTGAATCAAGGTAAAATCCTAAAGGGAAAGTTAGAACACCATCAACAATCGAAGATCCATCATCATCTCACACATTCAATGAACAAAAATAAAGATAAAAAGGAGAAAGAACTTGGATTGGATAACTCGGGAAGGTAGCAGCCTCGGAAGACCCGCATCCTCTTTCCTCTTCTCTCTCTCTTCTTCTTCTCTCCCTTAAAGCTTTCCCAAAAATGGCAGAAGTGGAGCTCCCTTAGGATTTCTTCATTAACCATTTTACAGGTTTTTCTAATTTGGGCAACCTTAGGTCTTTTTCTAAGTTCAAAAGATCCGAAAAGTCCCTCGTAAACTTAAATCGGAAAGGTTGTTCGTGTGTTTTGTCGTGCAGGCCACGAACGTGGCACTATATAATTATTTTGCCATGATCGTGGCTCCTCCTTAATGCTTCTATCACGATCGTGGTTACTCCTTCGGGTTTTCTCTGAATCTCCTCCATTCTTCTATATTTGCCCTGAAATACTAGCAAACACATCAAGACACCTCAAAAACATAAAATTGAAGCTCAAAAGTGTTCTCTAACCCTCAAAACCCTTAAAACACAAATATCTAACTAAATAACTGAAATCTAACCTAAACATGCATTAATAATTCAATTTAACTACTAAACATGTACTAAACTACCCACTAAAACATTATGTAGTCTACGATTGTCATGAACTAACATGCGAACAAAATTTTCTCTCCCACTCCTCTATTACGAATAGCTCCCTCTAGGTCCTTTATCACATGCAACCTCCACTCCTTTATTGTAGTGTGTTTTCTTTCTCCTTACCCTTTTTGTTTATGAAACATAGAAGTTTTGCACTAGTTCAAAACAGTTGCATTTCTATTTACAAAATACATAACAGGTCGTTTGGAAGCCTTCAAATTGAATTCATTAACGAAGTGGATTCAATTACATTAATGAGATTGAATTGAATTCAATTTACACTGTTTCGAACAAACCCAGTAGTAATATTGGAATTGAATTCAATTATACTGTTTGGAACATAATCAAAATGAATTTAATTATTTCATATGTCATTTTTACCTTTGACTAAAAAAAATCTTATTAAATAATAAACATTCACACTTATATAGAGCAAGTTATAAACAACAATTTCATTATAAGTTATATCATCAAAAAAGTTCATTATTAAAATGAAAAGAAAAAATTGATTGCAAATAACATTAGGTTAGACCCAGCTATGAAGACAATAGAAAACTATTATAATTTGGAAGCTAAAAAATGCATGAATGAGCAATAGTTCTTTTGTGTTGACAACTACAAGGCACTATCAATTTTTGAAATTTCACTCCGAATTACATAATATCATAACAAGCTTAACATGTCTTCTTGTGATAAAGAGACATAATAACATTACATCAGAAAATTAAATAAAAAACATTCGTACTTGTATAGAGCATGTTATATCATCCATAAAGTTCCACACTTAAATAGAGCAAGCTATAAAAACCTAACGCCAACCCATCTTCCTAGGCAACCAATATAAATGTAGTTCAACTAGACATGCAAAAAACACACCAATAAAGTTAGGATGCTCTACAAGCCAATCAACTACATCCAAGAGAACACATCCTTCCAATCCTAATTCTTTCATTACTTTAAATATTTCCTCCTCTTTTTCTAACACGAGGGTTTGTGGTTACAATAGCTTGTGCAATTTCTTTCATTGTATTGGACGTAACTTGTAATTCCGAAGAAATTTTACCTTCCACTCGTGCTTTTCTTTTCTTACCCATGTAGGATAGCTTCGACACTGAAGGAGTTGATGATGAGGGAGCTTGAGTTATTGGTGTTATTGGAATACTCTCGATCTCAAATAGATAAAAACTTTGTAAATGAACCTCATTATTTGCTTACATATTATCAATGTCTTCAATATTCATATCCCTCCTTTCCTTTTCCCATCTTTGGACCTTCTCCTTTGCACTTTCAGCTTCAGATCCAGTAGCTCTATCTTTCTCATAAATCTCATGAACAAGGTCCAAATTAGGTAAAGGTTTCCCTTGAATATGTTTTACCTTTTCATTAACCTATCAATCAAAATACAAGAAACTATGTCAACAAACTTCATGCATAAAAAATAATACAAATATAAAAAATTTAACTAGGTAAGTATTAAATAAAATAACTGTATCAAACTTTGCCACACCTCTAGAACAACTTCAAATGTCTTGGTAACATCATTCCATCCAATTCCACTTTTGTCATCAAGAAATATTGCCAAATGCATTTCTTCCCTTAAAGTTCTCAAGCGATTTACAATTTTGCTCCGATTAATCTTGACCCCAAACTTTTCATTAAGTTCCTTTATTACCTCTCTATATGCACTAGCACTAAAATTTCTATCCTCCTTTTGACCTTTATTTTTTTACTCCCTAAGAACTTGAAGCATGCACTTATCCATTTCACAATTCCACCTAAAATATCCATCAGCTTTTTTTCATCATAATTCACCTCTACGTCCATCTTGTCACCTATTTTTTTCAAACACAATCCAACACAAACCATCTTATACTGTTATTAATCTTACTTTTCTCAACAACATAAATAACCATAAAATTTTTAAAGACAATTACATTTAAAGGACAAATAATCATGTTTACAAATGGCCGTAAAAAAAATATAAACAAAGTTACATAATGTATTGACAAAAATTTCAACAAATCAATGTCAAGAAATGTAATCATTCCACATATGTGCAGCTATACTATTTCTTATTATTTCTCCTTTTCTACCATCTTCATTCCTAGCAATTCCTCCAAAGACATTATTACCCTCATGATCACTATTCAATAGCTCTATATTAACTTTTGCAAAAAGTTCTTCATCCGAATCATATTGTATCAAAAATTTATGTAAAATATAATAAGCTAACATAATTTTAGATAATGTGTTCACATCATATCTTGACATCTCAGATAAAATGGGAAATCTAGACTTAAAAACACCGAATACCCTTTGAATTGCATTACGTAATGAAGCATGTCTCAAGTTGAATAACTCTTTTGCATTAGTTGGAGCCCGCCGAGAATACTCTTTTAAATGATATCGAGTTCTTTTATAAGGAGCAATAAATCTAGACCTCAGCATATATCCAGCATCAACTAAATAGAATTTACCTATAAATAAAATTAAAACCATTTACTATGTGCTTATTGACAATAATACTTTTTGTATATAATATGGAATTTAATAATCTTCAACTAAAAGATACCTTAAGGAACAATGAGCTTATCTTCTCTAGCTAATGCATTACCTCAAATTCTTGAATCTGAGGCTGAACCTTCCCATCCAGGTAAGACATATGTAAATTTTAAGTTAAAAGTGCATGCAACCAAGACATTCATTAGAGGATAACTCTTCCTTCATCTATACCATGATATATTTTCCTTTGAAACTTTTACTTTGATATGTGTTCCATCAAGAGCTCCAATACAATTCTAAAAAGTCCATTAAATGTATTAGAATTTTTTTGTTAATATAAAAAGTATGTTTTTGTATATAAATTGTTTTAAAAAATACCTGAAAATATGGATAAAATCGTCCTCCGCTATTGATTATTTAAGGAAGGACAACCAACCATTTGGTTGAAACAAAAATTGATCCTTGAGGGTAATTATTGCTCTGAGTACTTGGTGGAAGTGACGATTAATTGTTTCAGTAGATCGTCGAAAAAAGGAACTTTATGAATGAGTGCTAGCTCCACCACTTAAAATATGTAAAAATGTTCCAACTTGTTCCTCAACCAAACTATATTGGTTATCTCTTAACAGTCCCCTCCCATGAAAAATTGAACATAAGTGAATAAATGCATCATAACTCATGCGTAAAATGCTACGTGCATTATAATGTGTCTCTATTATGGTTAGTAATTCTTGACATACAATTTCTCTGTGACCTGTTCTTGGATGCACTAGTTGTTTATTAGCCCGGGACATATATCAAACCAAATAACCCGCATAAGCTACCATATCAAGTAGAGCATTTTTTTTCAAATCCCCTCATATCGCCTACATTTAAATTTTATTTATTGTCACAAAACAAGTAGAAAAAAATCTTGACATTGGCTAAAAATTGAAAGCTGAATTAAAAAAAAAGAATAAACAGGAAAATGACATCCAAGATAAAGCAACTAACATGCATATAGTGAGTACCCAAAAAACTAAAAACTTGTAAGTAGACGACTTTAAGATTCACTGCCTTTTGTCTTATATTACGCAATTGGCATTGGATTTAAGCTTGTGAAACTATCCATTAAAAAAAGCTTCTGAAATTGAACTAAAAATAATGCTCTCACCTATATAAATGATATTCTATTTTTAACAAAAAAAATGAAGAGTGGTTCTCCTTAAATTTACCCAGCTGGCTAATCCAAAAACAATTCTAACTATTTATAGTACTTGCAAATTATTTATATTCAGTCAAAGTCCTAATTACGAAGCATCATCTGCACTTGTTTCATGCCATAAAAAAGTAAAGAGTATGGCTACAAAGTAGAAGATTTGAAAGAGTTGCTAGAGTATTCACGTTTATATATATATCCACAAGCAAAAGCAAACAATTAGTTGAGCAAGAAAAAAGGTCATGAAAATTAGGACAAACAACATCTAATAGCAAATAACCAGTAATGAAGAGGATCTATAGGCACGCATAAAACATCATATGATTATAGACAGAAAAACGAAAAAGAAAAAGACATATATGAACAAGGAAAAGGAAAAACCTAGATACAAAGCTTGCAAAGTGTTGATTTACTGCTATTTTCCTTGGTGGGAGGTGTTGATTCAAGGTGGAGAAGGTGTTGATGTTCTGCTGTTTTTCTTGGTGGGAGGCGTTGATTGAGGTGGGAGGCGATGCTTGAGGTGAAGAGATATAATAAGGTTCTTGCTTTTATGTGAGTATTATTGGAAGGTTATTTTGAACGTTCAAAAAAAAATTGAAGCCACAATTCGTCTGTCAATTCCGATGCTGGGAGGAGTGAATTTAATTTGTAAAAGAGATGGGTTTTAATTACATGCATGAATTGAACCCATCCCTTTTTTGTATTTCCAAACACCTGAATTGAATTTAATACTGCAAACTAAAACGCAATCAATTTGTTAGAAAACAATTGCATTTTGGTTAATGACAAGACAATCAATTTCAAACTAAAACACAATTATTTAGGTTTAAAGGACCAAAAAAAGTTTTAACTCATTAAAAACTCTCGGGAAATTGACATATGGCCTCATAAGTAAAACATGCACCACAAACTCTATTTATTAGTGAATAGAGGGTCCAATGAAAAATTTTAAATAAATTTAAGGTTAATTTAGCAAAAATAAAAATTTAAGGATTAATATACACCCAACATTAAAGTTGGCAGATCAAATTTGACTTTTTTCTATAAAAATATTATTCTTTGTTTATCTTCAACAATAATAATGATGATTATGATGATGATTATGATGATGATGGTAGTAGTAATAATAATAATAAAAGCAGCAATAGCAGTACTACTATTACTACTACTACTAATAATAATAATATTATAATAATAATAACAATAATAATAATAACCTTATGAGATTTGCTAAGTGTCTAATGTATTATTGTTTCAATATTAATTTATCTCTAAAAAACCAAGCACAATTATGCACCATTCTTTTTTTAAATAATTATTTACAAAATTAATATTTAGTTTACAGATTAGAGGTTAAATTAACTATTTATGAAAATTAAACATAATTTATTCGGCAAGACTAGAGTAGGACTTATTTATTAAGTATATATACTAAGGGCGAACGGGGTGGACGACCACGCAATCCATCCCGTTCGTCCATTTTTTCATCCAATGGCTTATATTTTGTTTCTCCTCTCTCTTATCCATCTCACAGAATCTTTGCTATTTTGAACCGACACTCTCGACACTGTTCAATGTTTTGTCTTTATTATTACTTTCCCTCTTTCATTCATTCACTCACTCAAAGTTGCAGAAAGTTTTCTCTCTCATTCTTTCT
>JANQAP020000583.1:4036479-4064352 GCA_026874005.2 Erythroxylum coriaceum
TAAAAGATTAATAATAATAATACATTAAGACTTAGAGAGTTAAATGAACCCGAAAAATCTATTAGTAAGTTAAATCAACCCGATCTATTATCAAATTCACACTTAAATGTCAAATTTGAAAAATTCACATTTCAAATTAAGCATTTTATCGAATTTAAGCATTCAAATTCTCAAATTCACACAACAATTACAAGGAAATATTCAAAATATCATAGAAGGCATTTTATCGAACACTTCATAGGCAATATGTATAATCTCAATTTAACCACAAATCAATTGCATTTTTCTATTATTTACCAACAATAACACATATAAATAACAAATAAACCAACAATTACACAAAAAATGGCAAACAACAACAATAATCAAGCAAAATTTCATCACCAAACACCCACGATTAACACTAAAAACATGCATTTTTTTGGAGAAATAATACACTTATTAGAGAGCTTACCTTAAACGACACACGATGAGTCAGAAAACGGTCAAAAAATGGCCAGAAATACAAGGTATGGTTGGACAGAAGAGTCGACGGACGGGAGGAGAGAAGAAGAAGAAATTGGGGAGGGGGAGGCCAGTCGGGTTAAAGACGATGAATCACCGACGGAACTGACATTTCGTCGGTCTTCCATCGGTGATTTATTAAATTACCGCGTCGTCTTAAACTAAACGACGACGTTTTATTTATTAAACAACTGACATTTACCAACGGACTTTATATTCCGTTTGTATTTAAATTTTCTAATTATTTCACCGCCTGTTTTTACCGTTATATTTTGCGACAGAAACAAAAATTCCGTCGGTAAAGTTAATTAAATGTATACTGACGGAACAAATTATATCGGTATATGACAGGAGCTGAACCACTTTTACCGACGGTATTTGTTCCGTCGATAACTGTCCGAAGCTACTCAATTGCGGGAGTAATTCCTGCAATTATTACAGACGGTTGTGGCTAACCCGTCGGTAAAAATATAATCAACTTTACCGATAGTGAGCATTTCGTCGGTGAATACTGTTCACCATTCCAAACATACCAATGGAAGAGTGTCCTTCGGTATATATCCGAAGCAATTAAAATGCGGGAAGCATTCCTGTAGTTTTTGCCGACGCCAAAGGTTGTGTCGTCGCTATATGTCGTCGGAGATTTTGCGCGAAATTCATTCCCTCCAGTATTGATGACAGTAATATATTTTCGTCGCTATATATGAACAGTACAATACATTTACCGATGGTTTGTTGTTTTCCGTCGGTAAATAGCTACGGTTTTTTGTCCGTCAGTAAATGTCCGTCACTAATTCATGATTTTCTTGTAGTGTAAACACATATCATTAACCTTGAAGAAGGATGCAAGATAGTGAGAGAGAATTAAAGAAGGTTAAATCCAAACATGCAAAAGGTTGTGAAGAAGGAAGTGGTGAAGATTTTAGATGTGGGTATTATATAACCAATTTCAGAAAGTGAGTGGGTGAGTCTGGTGTAATGTGTGCCTAAGAAGGGAAGCATGACGATGATGGAGAATGAAAAAGGTGAAAAGATTTACACTAGGACCATCACTAGTTAGAGAGTGTGCGTTGACTGTAGGAAGCTCAATTTGACCACCAAGAAAGACCATTTCCTATTACCTTTTATAGACTCTATGATTGAGAGGGTGGCTGACCATGTTTTTTATTGTTTTCTTGATGGATATTTAGGGTACAATCAGGTGTTCATATACCCACAGGACTAAAAGAAGACTATTTTCACTTGTCCTTACGGGACTTTTGCTTACAGGAGGATGCTTTTTGATCTGCCACATTCTAAAGGTGTACGATGACCATCTTTGTGGCTATGAATGAAGACTTCATAAAGGTATTTATGGATGACTTTTCTATTTTTTGAGACTCTTTTGATCATTGCTTGTTTAATTTGTATGGAGTGTTACAAAGATGCGAGGAATCTTATTTAGTTTTAAATTGGGAGAAGTGTCATTTCATGGTCCAAGAGGGAGTTGTTTTGGGACATAAGATCTTATACAGAGGGACTGAGGTAGATCAAGCTAAGTGATTGAAAAGCTCCCACCTCCTACTAACATCAAGGGCATCTAAGCAATTCTTGGTCATGCAGGGTTCTACAAACGGTTCATCAAGGACTTTTCTCTTATTGCTAGACCCTTGACTCACTTGTTAGTTAAAGACATGTCTTTTGTGTTTAATGATGATTGTTTAGATGCTTTAATAGGTTAAAGAAGACACTTACAATAGCACCTATTTTGACATTGCCGAATTGGTCTCTTCCCTTTGAGATCATATATGAAGCAAGCAACCATGCCATTGGTTGTGAACTCAGATAGCGGAAGGAGAACAGGCTAAATTCAATTTACGACCTCAATAAGAACTTGAAGGGAGCATAATTGAACTACACCACTACTGAGGAGGAGTTGCTTGCAGTGGTATTTGCATGTGAAAAATTTCATTCTTATCTTTTAGGCTTACAATTTATTGTTTTTATAGATCACGCGGCATTGCATTATCTCTTTGCAAAGAAGGATGCCAAGGCTAGGCTCATCTAATGGGTGCTTCTGCTCCAAGAATTCAACATTGAGATTAAGGACAAGAAAGGAGCAGAAAATATTATAGTGGACCATCTATCGAGACTTGATGGGTACAAAATAAAGAGGACATTAAAATCTGTAGTTAGGGTACAAAATAAAGACTTGATAGCGTGTGTCAAGTACACTGCAAAATTTATCGGACTCTACCCACTAAAATTTATACTTAGGGTGAGTCGGGATCGAATCCACAGGGAATGTTTGATTAATTTATATAACTAAAATTAATTGGTGCAAGGAAAATATAAAACGGGGGTTTTAGATTTTTTGTAATTTAGAAAATAAAATAAAAGTAAACTATCAAAAAAAAATTAAAAGAAGCGATCGAAAATGATTAGACTGTTGAATATACGTAAGGTCTGGTTCTAGGTTCAATCTCGGCCTAAATATGATCAAGCATATTTCATCATCCTATCATCTTTACAACTCTCTTTGGAATATCGATCAGAGACTAATAGAACACTCTAATAATCTCAATTTTCCCTTAGGTTTTGTTTAATCAAGATACGATCATTAATTAAACCTAACTACTAAATAACCTAGGATACGACCTCTAGATTTAATTTTCCAGACGCATTACGATATGGAAAATGATCAATGTCAGTAGTAACCTCATATGTTTGGGTTATCTAACCTAAGTTCTATTGTTCTTAACAATACGAGATCATTAGATGCTACTAACAAACATAAAATGTAACAATTATGGATTACATTTAACATTATAGCAATAGGTTCATAATAGAACAATCCAAATAACATATTAAGATCATTTATACAAAAACTCGATTCAATCAACAAAAACAACATAACAATCCGAAAAGAGATTTACAATATTAATCAAAATGAAATAGCTTAACCGTGACTTGGCGTTAATATCCATGTGAATCGGAGTCGGGACATCTAACTCTCCATCCTCACTATAAGTCTCCACACTTCAGCCAAGAAAACCTTTGTTTCTATGGAAAACCGAAGAGAAATGAGGGAAAGCATTTTTAGCTAGGTCTATCCACTTTCCTTTGCAAAACTGAAGAGGGTTATGGATCTGCTTCCTTCTTCCTCTTTCAGCCAACACTCTCACCTTTATTATGAGCAAGAAAATAACTTAAAAATTGTGTGAGATGAAGCTTAACTAAAGAGAAGATGAGTCATCCAGTAGCTCCACTTGCTTCCAAATTGAAGGAGACAAAAATGAAGGAGTTGTCTTTGTTATTTTTGCACTCTCAGTTTTCACTCATCACCAGCCTCTGTTCTCTTTATTTTCCCCGTTATAGCTGACATCCCCCTCTCCTTTTATTTCATCAACAGCTCATTTAAAGACTTATGGGACAGTTAGGTTAAAAATTAGATGAAATGGACAGGTGTTACATTTTCACTTCAGCCTTCTATTCTAGCTCTTCCATATTTTTATTCTACCACATTTTTGCAACACTCACACACTCTTGTTCTTTTCCTTAACTGAAACATTCCCATATCTCTTTGTTTTTCTTATAATTTAAACGTTGAATGATAGCTAGTAACTCACGTGATATATATGAAGTCCCAAACAACATACATCACGTTTTTTTACTCTTTAGCTGCAGCCTTTTCTTACCAGCTGAAAACTGCACCTTTCCTTCATCTAGCTATCTACTCTTTTGCTCCTTATCTTCCAATAGCTAGCTTAAGTATAATGGACATATGTCTTGCATTTTCAAGTCTCCCATACTTGTCCAAGTGCAGCCAACACACCACACAATTCTTTATACCTTAAATGTAACGATTAAATGTGGAATGGACATGTGGCGTGAAAACTAACATACCTTGCATGAATTTCCCTTCTTCATTGTTTGTCATTCATATCAAGTGATCTCATGGCTATAAGGGTGATCATTTTTCTCCAAAAATCCCAGTTGTCACACCATTCTCTTTATAATAATAACTAGGATAAAAGAAATGGGACAACCATGAGACGATGTTCATTCTCCATTTATATGCTCTATCTTGTCTCCTCTTTTTGTAGTCTTCTTCTTCCTCATGATCCAAGAATTAATAGAGTGTGGAAATTGAGAAGATGGCTTCAATGAACATGCTTTCTGGTCTTTTTATCTCCTTTACTTCAAAAATGTATTTGGAAATGTATCTATAATCAAATATGTGCTAAAGTAAGTATCCTAAGCATTTATAAGGCATTAATCACTAAGTTTAGCATGTCAAATGAACCAAAATTGAAACACATATCAATCGTTTTCCTAACGAGGCCTTAATGATGGTAGAAAATCCTTTTCTTCTTTGGTTTGTGTTCGTAAGGTTACACATGTTAAATTTTAATATTTATTAACTTTGGTAAATTTTGCAAGCATATGGGTCATTCGCGTAGTACCTAAGGTATCGATCCTACAAGGAGGGAAGTCTAGTTCTAAAATCTAAGGTTATACTAACGACAATAATTCAAAATAAATAAATAATGCAAAAAATAGACCATTCAAATAAGTAATTTCAAGAATTGAATTGTAGAAATCTAAACAAGATAACAAGTCACACAAACCAATCCCCAAACCAACCTAGAAACCATAGAGTGAGAGAAAGTGGGGTTTTATCTGAAATTAACGAAAACCTAATCAGTTATGTAATTATCGAATTGATGAGACTAGACATTCCTAGGGTGAATTACTCTCTCTCAAGTTATAATTCTTAACCCTAATTGATAAACCATAATTTAAATAATGGAATTGTGATCTCTCAATTCACAATTGACCCAAAACCTAAATTAGTTCTAGATTGTCTAATAACCTACTAGGAACCTACGCTTGATCTCTCGTTACACGATTATACCAGTTTGATTCAATTCTTTACCTATCAAATCATCTAACTCTCGTTAGCCTAATTTGATTATTTTCACTGGGCCCACCCTCTTAATCTATTGCCAAGTTATTAAGAGCAAAAATAAATCACAATTAAATTAATAAAAAACACAATCAATCAAACTTTATTAATCTTAAAAATCAAAATCCTAAATGTGAGTATAAACAACAACTCAACATTCAACACAACCTATTCTCAATATTTCAATTCTATACATGCATAAAATTGAAATAACTGAAAAATATGTCAAGAATGGAATTATAAAGGCAGCGACAATGGGAAACCACATATTCTGGGAACTACGTCGCGTAAAGCTTCTTCTCCGTGTTTCTTTTCCTTTGTCTCCTTCCTTAATCTCTCGATAACTCTCTAGGTTTTTTTTAGAATGTGCCTGACATGAATGCTCTCTTTCCAAACTCTCTAAGACTGCTGCATCTGTCTTATAATGATGTATTTATAATATGGAAGCTTTAGGTTAAAGTCGGGGTCAAAACGGACTGAAAAATCTTATGAAACTCGAGTTTTTACTTCAGCCTGACACAGGCCACGATCGTTGCACTGCCTGTCACCATCGTGGCCAGCGCCTAAACCTTTCTATCATGATTGTGGCTTAGAGTGCACGATCATGGCCTGGATCCAAGCTCTCTGTCATGACCGTGGCTAAAGTGCACGATCGTGGCCTGGCTACCCTGGCTCGTCCCTCTCTATCAAGATAGTGGCCTGTTGTGCCATGATCGTGGTCTATGTTTTTAGCCCGCAACTCTTTGCAACTTCTCCGTTTTTCACCGTTTTTCCTAAAACACTAACAAATACATCAACGTACCTTAAAAATATAACAATTAAGCTCAAAGATTCACACTAACCTATAAAAGCGCTTAAACACATAAACTAACACAATCAAACCATAAATACACACTCCTGCAAAAAAAAACCATAAATACACACTCAACACTCAAATTAATACTAATTAAATAACAAATTAAACCCTAAAACACAATGCAAATGACAACTGTCAACATCCCCATGCTTAAACGTTTGCTTCTCCTCAAGCAAACAACACAAAAACCACACAACACACAACACACAACACACAATGCAAAAACGAGGCAATGGCTTCAACTTCATAAAATAAATTTAATTTTGAAGACAATTTGACAAGTTATATCTAATCATTAATAAGAAAAATCTATGTCTAAAGTCTTTAAACTAAATATACAAATTAATCGAGATCTAAGTGTCAATTTATCTACCCTTTTAAATTGTACACACATATTAATAATTCTTTGGTCCTTCAGACTCTGTAACTGTTACTAAGTACATTTTTATGAAAATTCAAGCTTGTTACAAGTCCGGTAGGTTTTTATTACAAAGACTTTTTTTTAAAATATAGACCTAGTCTTTTACTCAGAAGTAAACATTCGTGATGAATGTCGATCTAGTTACTTGACTAAGTCCTTTTATTAGATAGCTTAGTTGAAACATCATTATAGCCTTTTGACACAAAGGCACACATTTGTGATGCATGTCGATATAGTTACTTAGCTATTATCACATTTTCAACTGGCTACTAGCTCTATTCATAAACCGAAGGTTCAGCGGAATAGTGAATTATTAACAAAATATACATTTTTTATACCTTATTGTTTTTAGCTATTCATTTTTGTGAAAAAATACTAGATAAGCTACTTAAGTTAAAGGGCTTCAAATTATGAATGAATGTGATAACCTAGAGGGTGCTAAATTTATACTAAGTCCTAACTAAATTTACACTAAGTCCTAATTAAGCTGTATGTTTATCCAAAGAACCCTAATTCACCAATTTTGCGAGCTAATGATCATTTACAACCTGTTAGACTATGTTTAAAATTAATTAAATTTCAGTCCAACTAAGCCATTGACACATTCATATAGTTCACAAACAGATACCTAATAATTATCATACAATATGTAAAATCACATTCAAAAGTAAAACACATAACCCCTCCCTACACTTGAACAACACATTGTCCTCAATGTGAGCAAGGTACACAAACATACCTAGGGAAATAAAACACAATATATGAAAAACATAATAATAAAATACTAACAAAAATGAAAAAAAAAGTTATAACATAGAACCGTTTATGGTGATAGAGGTGGTGATGGCGATAATGTTAAGACCAAATCCACTTGACATTGAGAGTGTGTCCCTATCTTATAAGTAATTTAAGAGAGCTAAAGAATTAACAATCCAAACTGTTCCAAATCATTTAAAACTTATTTAAGAATTTAAAACAAATGTAGCTACACAACAATTTAAATCTAACTACAAAACGTGCTAATTTATGGTCATTAGCTTGACCTTCATCCCTTAGAACTCAACCAAGATCAATTATGGGCGGCTTGCTTCCACCCTTTTCGTTCAACATCAATTTTGTAGCATGTGAGTAAGCTACAATTTACAAAATGATCAGAAGGACAATATTGATAAAGTTGAGAAAACTAACTAATTTCATCAATGTCCTTCTTAATAACAAACTGTCAATAAAATAGGAAATAATGAAACTCCCTGAATCTTCCATTGAATCAAACAGTTTGTCCTGTACAAAGGTAAGTTGCTCTCTTTCTTCCTTAATCACCTTCGTATCCTCTGCTTCTTCCGCTTCATGAACAAAGACCTTCATCACTTCTCCAAACTCTATGTCTATTGTCATATGTTCATTGTCTTCTTATTCTTCAGAAGATTCGAACATATGAATTAGCCTGAATGAGCTACTAACCTTCGGATTCATAAATACATCGTTCATGTTGAATGTCTCTTCATTATCATTAATCCAAAGGTTAGGGTTCTGTGTATGGACATCTATCCTAGATTTTTCGATGTTCAAACATGGTATACTAAGATCTAGTAGATAGTATGAGGGGTTTCCATCCTTTCCTTCATCCTTTTTCTTAAGTTCTTGGTCCTCTATGAGGTCGGGATTAGCTTGAATTCTCGCTGGTTCTTCTAAATCTACCCCATTCCTAAGTGTGATAGCATGAAATGGCTCTATTGAATTTGCTTTCATACTGTGTGGACATTTTTCCATACTTTGCTTACAAAATTCCCTAAAAAGCTGCCTTATGCAAACCTCTAAATTGTGAATAGAAGAGGCATGATCTTCGATTACTTGCTCAAACTTCGTTTCCAATCTCTTCTAGTTTTCTTCCATGTCTATTAGCTTATTCATGATTTTGTCCAATTTGGAATCCCATAAACTGGACTCATCTTGCTGAAATTCTGAGTCCTTACATTGTTGGACCAATAGAAATCAGGGTGGTTCTGCTACCCCGAAGTGTACGACTTCATATAAGGATGATGATTTCCCCAACCAAACTGGGGCTCATTATAATTCGCAAGAGTCTCTTGCTCCCTTTAACATACATCCTCCATGATTGTTCTTTTTATCTCCTCTTAGCATTCAACTCTTCAGATGTCTCATTCTCACTTTAAGATGTTATGATGTGTCTCCAGTTTATGCCCCAAATTTTTTTAAAAAAATAAAAACAAAAGAATGTGGAAAAGCCTTAGACTAAAGAACTATACTAATCGCCTTCCTAGCAACAGCGCCAAAAACTTATTCACAAGGTTGCACATGCTAAGTTTTAATATTTATTAACCTTGGTAAATTCTACAAGTGCACGGGTCATTCACGTAGTACCTAAGATATCGATCCCATGAGGAGGGAAGTCTAGTCTTAAACTCTAAGGTTATGCTGATGACAATAATTCAAAATAAATAATTAATGCAGAAAATAAACCAATCAAATAATTAATTTCAAGAATTGAATTGCAGAAATCTAAACAAGATAACAAGTCACACAAACCAATCCCAAAACCAACCTAGAAACCATCAAGTGAGAGAAAGGGGGTTTTAATCCGAAATTAATAAAAACCTAATCAGTTGTGCAATTATCGAATTAATGGGACTAGACGGTCCTAGGGTGAATTACTCTCTCTCAAGTTATAATTCTTAACCCTAATTTATAAACCCTAATTTAAATTATGAAATTGTGATCTCTCGATTCACAATTGAACCAAAACCTAAATTAGTTCTAGATTGTCTAATAACTTACTGGGAACCTATGCTCGATCTCTCGTTACACGATTCTACTGGTTTGATTCAATTCTTTACCTATCAAATCACCTAACTCTCGTTAGCCCAATTTGATTATTTTCACTCGACTCACCCTCTTATTCTATTGCTAAGTTATTAGGAGCAAAATTAAATCACAATTAAATCAATAAAAACACAATCAATCAAACTTTATTAATTGTAAAAATCAAAATCCTAAAGGTGAGTATAAACAATAACTCAACATTTAACACAACCTATTCTCAACACCTATTTCAATTCTATACATGAATAAAATTTAAATAATCAAAAAATACATCGAGAACGGAATTACGGAGACAGCGATAGTGGGAAATCACCTATTCGGGGAAGTACGTCGCATCAAGCTTCTTCTCCGTGTTTCTCTTCCTTTGCCTCCTTCCTCAATCTCTCGATAACTCTCTAGGTTTTTTTTTAGAATGTGCCTGACATGAATGTTCCCTTTTTAAACTCTCCAAGACTGTTGCATCTGTCCTATAACGATGTATTTATACTTTGGAAGCTTTAGGTTAAAGTCAGGGTCAAAACGGATTGAAAAATCTTGCGAAACTCGAGCTTTTGCCTCAGTCTGACAAAGGCCACAATCGTGACCTTGCCTGTCACGAACGTGGCCAATGCCTAGACGTTTCTATCACGATCGTGGCCTAGAGTGCACAATCGTGGCTTAGATCCAAGCTCTCTGTCATGACCGTGGCTAAAGTGCACGATCGTGGCCTAGCTTCCCTGGCTCGTCCCTTTCTGTCAAGATAGTGGCCTATTGTGCCATGATCATGGTCTATGTTTTTAGCCCGAAACTCTTCGCAACTTCTCTGATCTTCACCATTTACCCTTAAACACTAATAAATACATCAACGTACCTAAAAAATATAACAATTAAGCTCAAGGATTCACACTAACCTATAAAAACACTTAAACACATAAACTAACACAATCGAACCATAAATACACACTCAACACTCAAATTCATACTAATTACATAACAAAAAACACAATGTAAATGACAATCGTCAACATCCCCACGCTTAAACGTTTGCTTGTCCTCAAGCAAACAACATAAAAAACACACAACACACAATGCAAAAACAAGGCAATGGCTTCGACTTCATGAAATAAATTTAATCTTGAAGACAATCTGACAAGTTATATCTAATCATTAATAAGAAAAATCTATGTCTAAAGGCTTTGAACTAAATATGCAAATTAATCAAGATTTAAGTGTCAATTTATTTACCCTTTTAAATTGTACATACACATTAATAATTCTTTGGTCCTTCAGATTCTATAACTGTTACTAAGTACATTTTTAAGAAAATTCAAGCTTATTACAAGTCCGGTAGGTTTTTATTACAAACACTTTTTTTAAAACACAAACCTAGTCTTTTACTTAGAGGCAAACATTGGTGACGAATGTCGATCCAATTACTTGACTAAGTCCTTTTATTAGATAGCTTAGTTGAAACATCATTATAGCCTTTTGGTGCAAAGGCAGACATTTGTGACGCGTGTCAATCTGGTTACTCAGCTATTATCACATTTTCAATTGGCTACTAGCTTTATTCATAACCCGAAGGTCAGCAGAATAGTGATTTATTAAAAAAATGTACATTTTTTCTACCTTGTTGTTTTTAGCTATTCGTTCTTATGAAAAAAAACTAGATAAGTTATTTAAGTTAAAGGGCTTCAAATTATGAATGAATGTGACAATCTAAAGGGTGCTAAATTTACACTAAGTCTTAATTAAATTGCATGTTTACCCAAAGAACCGTAATTCACTAATTTTGCGAGCTAATGATTATTTACAACTTGCTAGCCTATGTTCAAAATTAATTAAATTTCACTCCATCTAAACCATTGACACATTCATACAATTCACAAATAGAGGCCTAATAACTATCATGCAATATGCAAAATCACATTCAAAAGAAAAACATATAACCCCTCCCCACACTTGAGCAACACATTGTCCTCAATGTGAGCAAGGTACATAAACACACTAGGGGAAATAGAACACAATATACGAAAAACATAATAATAAAATACTAATAAAAATGAAAAGAAAAGGGTTAGAACATGCAACTGTTTATGGTGATAGAGGTGGTGATGGCGATAGTGTTGAGACCAAATCCATTTGACAATAAGAGTGTTTCCCTATCTTATAAGTGATTCAAGAGAGCCAATGAGTTAACAATCCAAACTTTTCCAAATCATTCAAAACTTATTTAAGAATTTAAAACAAACCTAGCTACACAACAGTTTAAATCTAACTACAAAACGTGCTAATTTATGGTCATTAGCTTGACCTTCATCCTTTAAAACCCAACTAGGATCACTTTTGGGTGGTTTGCTTCCACTCTTTTCGTTTAACATCAATTTTTAGCATGTAAGTAAGCTACAATTTGCAAAATGATTAGAAGGACAATATCGATAAAGTTGAGAAAACCAATTAATTTCATCAATGTCCTTCTCATTAACAAACTGTCAATAACAAAGGAAATAACGAAAGTCCCTGAATCTTCCATTGAATCCAACAGTTTGTCCTATACGAAGGTGAGTTGCTCTCTTTCTTCCTTAAACACCTTCGTCTCCTCTGCTTGTTTCGCGTCACGAACAGAGGCCTTCATTACTTCTCCAAACTCTTTGTCTGTTGTCATCTATTCTTCGTTCTCTTGTTCTTCAGAAGATTCGAACACATCAATTAGCCTGAATGAGCTACTAACCTTCGGATTCTTAAATACATCATTCATGTTGAATGTCTCTTCATTATCATCAATCCAAAGGGTAGGGTTCTGTGCATAGACATCTATCATAGATTTTTTTATGTTCAAACATAGGGTACTAAGATTTGGCAGATAGTATAAGGGGTTTCCATCCTTTCCTTCATCCTTTTTCTTGAGTTCTTGGTCATCTATAAGGTTAGGATTAGCTTGAGTTCTTGCTGGTTCTTCTAGTTCTACCCCATTCCTAAGAGTGGTAGCAAGAAATGACTCTATTGAATTTACTTTCATACTGCGCAGACAGTTTTCCACAATTTGCTTACAAAATTCCCTGGAAAGCTGCCCTATGCGAACTTATAGATTGTGAATAGAAGAGGCATGATCTTCGGTTACTTGCTCAAACTTTTTTGCCAATCTCTTCTGGTTTTCTTCCATGTCTTTTAGCTTATCCATGATTTTGTCTAATTTGGCATCCCATGAATTGGACTCATCTTGCTGAAATTCTGATAGGCCTTGACGTCCTAAGGGAGTCCTTACATTTTTTGACTAATAGAAATCAGGCTGGTTCTGCCACCCCGAAGTGTACGACTTCATATAAGGATGATGATTTCCCCAACCAAACTGGGGCTCGTTATTATTCGCAAGAGTCCTTTACTCCCTATAACATACATCCTCCATGATCATTCTTTTTATCTCCTCTTAGCATTCAACTCTTCAGATGTCTCATTCTTACTCTAAGATGTCATGATGTGTCTCCAGTTTATGCCCCAATTTTTTTGAAAAAATAAAAACAAAAGATAGTGGAAAAGCTTTAGACTAAAGAACTAAATTAATCGTCTCCCCGATAACACCGCAAAAAACTTGTTTGCAAGGTTACACATGCTAAGTTTTAATATTTATTAACCTTGGTAAATTCCACAAGCATATGGGTCATTTGTGCAGTACTTAAGATATCAATCCCATAAGGAGGGAAGTCTAGTATTAAACTCTAAGGTTATACTGATGACAATAATTCAAAATACATAACTAATGCAGAAAATAAACCAATCAAATAATTAATTTCAAGAATTGAATTGCAGAAATCTAAACAAGATTACAAGTCACACAAAGTAATCCCAAAACCAACCTAGAAACCATCAAGTGAGAGAAAGGGGGTTTTAATTCAAAATTAACGAAAACCTAATTAGTTGTGCAGTTATCGAATTAATGGGATTAGACAATCCTATGGTGAATTACTCTCTCTCGAGTTATCCTTAACATTAATTGATAAACCCTAATTTAAATTATGGAATTGTGATCTCTTGATTCACAATTGACCTAAAACCTAAATTAGTTCTAAATTGTCTAATAACCTACCGGAAACCTATGCTCGATCTCTCATTACACTATTCTACCGGTTTGATTCAATTCTTTACCTATCAAATCACCTAACTCTTATTAGCCCAATTTGATTATTTTCACTCGGCTTACCCTCTCAGTCTACTGCCAGGTTATTAAGAGCAGAATTAAATCACAATTAAATTAACAAAAAACACAATCAATCAAACTTTATTAATCTTAAAAATCAAAATCCCAAAGGTTAGTATAAACAATAACTCAACATTCAACACAACCTATTTTTAATACCTATTTCAATTCTATGCATGAATAAAATTGAAATAATCAAAAAATATGTCGGGAATGGAATTACGGAGGCAGCGACAGTGGGAAACCACCTGTTCTGGGAAACACGTTGCATCAAGCTTCTTCTCCGTGTTTCTCTTACTTTGTCTCCTTCCTCAATCTCTCGATAACTCTCTAGGTTTTTTCAAAATGTGAATGACGTGAACGCTCTCTTTTCAGCTTCTCCAAAGCCGCTACATCTGTCTCACAATGATGTATTTATACTTTGGACACTCTAGGTTAAAGTTGGGGTCAAAACGGAATGAAAAATATTGCAAACTCGAGTTTTTGCATTAGCCCGATGCAAATCATGATTATGGCCCTGTTTATCACAATCGTGGTCAGTGCCTAAACCTTTCTGTTACGATCATGGCCCAGAGTGCATGATCATGGCCTGGATCCAAGCTCTCTGTCATGACCATGCCCAAACTGCACGATCATGGCCTGGTTGCCCTGGCTCGTCCCTTTCTGTCACGATCATGGTCTATGTTTTTGGCCCGAAACTATTTCCAACTTCTCTGCTCTTCGCTGTTTACCCTGAAACACTAACAAACACATCAAGGTACCTAAAAAATATAACAATTAAGCTCAAACATTCACATTAACTCACAAAAACACTTAAACACATAATCGAACCATAAATACACACTCAACACTCAAATTCATACTAAATACATAACAAATTAAAGCCTAAAACACAATGCAAATGACAAATATCAGTTTACAGTTATTGTCAATTATCTCTCAAGTGGTATTCTCCCCCTAATCTCTCGCATCAATAAAGTAAACATTTTTTATTTCAGTGTTCTTACAATATTTGGGATAAACCTATGTTATATAAAATATGTGTTGACAGTTTGATTCGCAGGTGTTTCCCTAATGAAGGAATGCCTGAAATTTTGACTTAGTATCATAGTTTAGTTTATGCAGGACACTATGGAGCAAACAAGACGGTTACTTGCATTTTGGAATACAGATTCTACTGGCCAAACTTGTTCAAGGATGCCCGAGATTTTGTATTGCATTGTGATAGGTGCCAAAGAGTGGGCAATATTTTGAAGAGAGATAAGGTGTAACTTTCAAACATCATGGAGGTGGAGATATTTGATGTGTGGGGCTTAGGTTTCATGGGACCATTCCCATCTTGCCTAGGTAACTCTTATATATTGGTTGGAGTTGATTATGTGTCTAAGTGGGCCGAAGCATTAGTTACTCCAAAAAATGATGGCAAGGTGGTGCAACGGTTCATTAAGAAGATCTTTACTAGATTTGGGATGCCTAGAGCTATCATAAGTGATAGAGGGAGTCACTTTTACAAAAAACCCTTTGAGGCTCTTATGAGGAGATATAATGTTCATCATAGAGTGGCACCCCTTACCACCCGCAAACGAGTTGCCAAGTGGAGGTGGTGAATAGAGAGTTAAAGAAACTTTTGGAGAAGGTAGTGAACACTTCAAGACAAGGTTGGGCTTTAAAGCTAGATGATACATTGTGGGCTTACAGGATGGATTTCAAAACTCCCATTAGTACAACACCATATCGACTTGTGTATGGCAAGGCTTACCATTTACAATTGGAGTTGGAGCATAGAGCCTATTGGGCAATTAGAAAATTGAAAATGGATTAGAAGCTAGTGGGTGAGAGGAGATTGTTACAACTTAATGAATTGGAGGAGTTAAGGTATGATGCATATGAAAATGCCAAGTTGTACAAGGAAAGGGCTAAAAAGTGGCATGAAGCCCACTTTAGGGAGAAGGAATTAAAAAGTGGGGACTTAATGTTTTTGTTGAATTCATAACTTCGGTTATTTCCTAGAAAGCTAAGTCAAGATTGAGTGGCCCCTTAAAGTTTATTTAAGTGTTTCCCTATAGAGCTTTGGAGTTGGAAAATGATAAGAGTGAAACTTTTAAGGTTAATGGGCATAGGTGCAAGCTATACTTTAGAGGGCCATTCTCACAAGAAAGTGAATTTTTTCTTTCCTTCACTCTTTCATGATTTCTTATGGAATGGTGAAGCTTAAAGCTAATGACCTTAACTTAGCATGTTTGTCTTTCATTTTCTTGTCTTTATATTGATGTGGTTTTGCTTTGATTTTATAGTGTTTAGTTTGGTTTTGATTGGGTTTTAACTTGTTTCGCCCTTCGATCTCTTGTTGTTTAAGTGCTTAATGATTTGTTTTAAGGTTACTTGAAGGTTTGATGTAGTGCCCCATTCCCATCCAAAACGTACACATACTTCCTTTGGACGAACGTGCACATACTCGACAAAAATGGCATGCTAACTATCTCACTTTCAATATATCGCATGGCATCATAATTAAAATCACAATCAACACAATGTCTAAATCCAAACTCCTCATTTCATTTCACAAACTATAATTTAGAATGTAGCATGATATCCATCATTAATGTTTATACAATATCAGTCTATCAGAGTCACAACTCTGTCTACAAAATATGCTACATATATGAGGATTTAACAAAAACTAAGACTAATCCTTCAGTCCCAGCCGACCGACCCTTAAGCCATGTTCTTCTATCTAAAAGTTATACCAAAAACTCTTCTAAGAAGTCTTAGGAGCTAAGTCTTCACTCTCTCGAACCTGAAAATGTCAACATTGCAATTTAGTTGAGTTTTGCGAACTCAGTTGAGTAACCATCCTCGTTGGTTCACTCTTGTCGTGCAACACACAATTTATATCATCATATAATTCACATCATCTCAATTTTCATCATGTAATATCATAAAACACTTTGTACATAATTTTCCCATTTCAACAATCCATACATTTCATCATTTCATTGTAATCATGCAAGACATATTCATCGATAAGCATTCACACATTTCATATAATACAAGTTCTCAAAACATTGTAATTGCTCAAGTTATTCATATCATATGTGTATGCAATGTTTATGAGACTCAACTTTATTTATTACCTTGTTGTGACCGAGTGCCTTTTTCACTGTTCCGTATCCATTGTGAATACCGGGCTCCATCATACTGTCCCTTATCCATTATGGATACTTGGCTCTATCATACAAATTGAGCTATAGGCTCTTACTACTAATGTCTAAGCTTTAAGCTCTTTTTCATTAGCGACTCCGGTCACAACTGCTTTTATATTTCATGCATTCATGGAATAAATGCATTTCATATTTTCACTCATCATATTTAGTACAATGCATTCACATTCACATTTCTCATTCACAATGATCTTAAGACTTGGTCCGGCATTTAACATAAAATTTGAGAACACATAGTTAATCATATTCACATTTAGGTAGCACTTCCAATACGATCCCGAATATAGAACTCCTCAGATAATCAATTGTCCGGAATCAACACAATCACATTCACATAATAATTCAATATGGAATGTAAACAACAATAATTTAATGTGAGACCATCTTAGGTTACTCATAATTACTCCTTTCAACTTATTGCCTTGAAGTCTCAGCAATGTCTAGAAGCGGTCGCTCAATGTGCTCTTCTATATGCAATCACATACATTTTCATATTACCGCATTGCACATTCAGATGAATAAGCACATTTATATATGTATCATGTATTATGCATGTTCAATGACAAATTATGGGGTATGTTTCTTTAATACACTTGATTACTTTTAATTAATCACCTATACATATACCACTCTTTTTCCTAGGATTATACACTCCCACAATTTCCTAGTTCTCATTGAATCATTCCCAATTCATCACTTACATACTTTGAATCACAATACATTCATGAGAACATCTTTACATCATTACCAACTCATGCTTACATTTATCCTTGAACATTTCCATGATTAAAAAGCTTCTTATAAAACAAACACAATTGGTACTTTTTATCTGAAATTTTAGCAAGCTAAATCTATACATTTACCAAAATTTCCAGCAACATATACTCATACGTTCACCCAATTTGCATTCATAAATACCCTATGTTCTTCAATGCTCATTCATCCATACATTATTCACATTTCTCATGTTCTTAAGATTATGTTTGCATTAAAAGTACTCATTTATTCCTTAAACATATCAAAAATTCAAGATTTGAACTCATTCTCATCAAAACAGTCTATTGTTTTAGGGTATGACTTCAGTTAACTACATAAACTTCTCAAGATATCTTCTAGCCAAACTGTTTCGCAGAAGCATTTATAAGACATCAACAATCATTTTTCATGTTTTATACTACAACCAAATCGAGCTCTAAAGTCCAAAAAAATAAGGAAATAATGTAAGGTTTCTGCACGGGGGTTTATCACAGGTAGTATTAGTAAAACAAGCATAACTCAAGCGCTAGTCACTATTTTATCAAACCACTTTCACAGAGGTGAAGCTAATACCTATATCTACAACTTTCCGTCTTTTCGTATCTTCAAATTCTTGCCTTAAAGACATGTAAAATAGGTCGAAATTGGAAGATGAAATTGAAACCAAAATTTCGACCTACAGCTCTAATTTTCCAAATTTTTTTCTCAAGACAGATTTTTGCATGACCATTACGACATAGAAAGTATTTAGACAACACCTTCTTCTAATCAAATGTTACAAAATGTCCTAAGTTTATAATGACATAAAATTCATGCATTTGGGTTTAGTATTATGCAAGTTATAACCAAATTATTACAGACTGTTCTCATAACTCAACAATACCCAGTTCTCAACTTTAAGACAAATTTCAAGACTCTTAAGGATAGATTTAAAATTTTATTCCTTCATGGAAAATGTAGCCATATATGTCTAGTTTACTCTAAATTAAAATTTATCCAATTTGGATATTTAAAAATCAAGTTATGTCCAAACTACAGATGCATGTTCAGTAAAAACACTGCATATAACATGCTCCAGCTCACTTCATTACTAAAAATCCTTCATCTTGTTAATGATATCATCGAATTTGCCTCTTCCTTCACCACCCACACATGCATCCACACCATTCATGTATGCATCAATCCATAAACTTGTAAATACACATCACTCACGTATGCATCCATTTACAAACATTAAAACCTCATCTTAATGTCATTTACACAAACTTAAGGCATAACTTACTTGATTTACACTTCAAATCCTTCAGCAAAAATTCCAGAAATGGGGAGAGCAAATAAGGGGTTACGTGGATGGAGAAAAACCATAAGAGAGATGGTGTTTTCGGTGATGACACAACAAAGAAGCTGTAGAAACCTTCCTTGCCAAACAAAAAAAGTGACTTAGGTGTCTCCAAGATACATTGCCATGTGTCACCATTGCATGTATAACATGTGTCCTCCATGTGAGGCTACCAAATGTCACTTAGCTATTGGTCCATATGTCACACATTAATTGATCCATTTGTAACTCCATAGTTAGTCCATTTGTCAATTAATTACTAATCCAGTTGTCCTTCATCTAAGTTACCAAAAGTCACACTTCCATTTGTCTCTTATTTCTACATTTTCCCTAGTTTAAAATACCCTAAATTTTTGATAAATTTCCAAAATATCTAAAATGTCACCAAAAATGTGAAAATAATTTTAATACACACCAATTCAAATTTTCAAAACAATTAATCCACAATTCACATTTTATTCGTATTAAAAAATTACTTATACCTAGAAAATGTCAATGAATGCATGTACAATTATTTTAATAAGCATCAACATTATTCAAGTGTATGTGTATGCCATATGACGTAAGAAATGCACTTCTAAATTCTCAATAAACTCTCATATATAATATCCTAGGGTTCTAACCATAATCATGGGATAATGGGATGTTACATTTGTTGTGCATCATAGCTTGTTTTGAGGCATATGCTTTATGTGGTTTATGTATGAGAACTTGAATTTGAGCTATGAAATAGAAATGTTACATTTGTCATAGTTGACAGTACCCAGTTTTGTATAAATGTTAACTTGTGCACTTAATATCTCATTAAGTGTCACTTTTGTTTCACTAGCTTTAATGGCTTTCTTGCTACTTAACCTAAATACTTATCACCTTACGTTTACCCACATTACAACCTTGAAAAGTCCTTTGATTCATGATTTTGCATGTGAACCTTAATGGTGGAGAAATGAAATGATATCGAAAGTTGTGGAATTACATAACCATGAATGGTGTTGAGTGTATGATCGTGTCATTCGAGCTTTAAAATTTATAAGCCCTCAAATACCAAGCGCACGGGTAGAGATTGTAGTTTAAGAGGTGTTGATCTCATGAGGAGGGGGATTGATCTAATTTTATGTTATCTAAGGCCAACAATATATGAAACTCAAAATAAACAATGCAACAGAAAGTAATCACGAGAATTGAATTCATCCACTTAAATCAAAAATTAAACACGAAAGAATTAAGAATTGAGTAATATTCAATCATAATAGAAATCAACCTAAGGAATTTACCAATTTATGAGAAAGGGGATTTTACTTATCATTAATGATAACCTAACTGATTATGTGTCAATGGAGTGTCAGTTCTAGACTGTCTTAGAGAGCTGATTACTCTCTATCGAGTTATAATCATTAAATCCTAAATTATGAACCCTAATCAGATTATGGAATTCGTAATCTCTCAATTCATAAATTATCCAAAACCTAGTTAGATCTGAAGTACTCTAATAAACTACTAGAATATCACACGAGATCTCTCTCTGCACAGTCATCAATATAATTTATACAGTTTCTATTAAATCGTCTAACTCTTATTAATCCAATTTAATCATTTTTCATTCGAATCACCTTCTTAGTTTATTATCAAATTATGCAATAATGTAATTAAATCATGACATTCATCTAAATAACACAATCAACTAAATTATCATTAAATCAAAATAAAATCCCGAAGGAAAGTTTAGAACATCATCAATATTCCAAATCCTATTATCATACTATCCATCTCAATTCTATACATCAATAAAATCGAAACAAAAAGGAAATGCAACTTGGAATAGATGATGGAACGCAGCAACATTGAAAAACCTCTTGATCCGAGAAGCATATCAAGTCAGCTTCGTCTTCCTCTTCTTCCTCTTCCTTTTTCTCTTTCTCTCTCTCAGTATTCTCAATTTAGGGTTTCAACAATTGTTATCGAAAACTCCCTTTTCTTTGCCTCTTTACGTTCTTTTTATACTTCTTTATGTTTTAGGTAACGTTGGGTTCTTTCGGGGTCTAAAAGGTCTAAAAAATACCTCAAAACATGAAGTTTGTGAGTGTCTGTGTATCTGCCCGACGCAGGCCACGATTGTGGCTCACATCCAAACGTTCTATCATGATTATGGCATGCAAGCCATGATTGTGGGCCATTCGTTGAGCTTCTGTCACGATCGTGGTATGTAGGCCACGATCGTAGGCCAAGCTTGGAGATTCTGTCATAATCATGGCCTACCTGCCATGATCGTGGGTAGTTATTTCAGCCTGAATGTCTCCGAAACTCCTCCGTACTTCGATGTTGACCTTGAAAAACTAGCAAACACATCAAGATACCTCAAAAGCATAATATTTAAGCTCAAAGACCTGTACTAACCCACAAAACAGTTAAAATGCAAATGAATCACAAACTAACACAATTTTAACCTAAACACATACCAAGTGATCGAATTAACAACTAATCACAAATCAAACTATGCCTTAAAACACGATGCAATTTACACTTATCACATCCCCACACTTAAATGTTTTCTTGTCCTAAAGCAAACAAAACAACAAACAACATAAAATCACAAAGCACACAATGCAACAATAAGACAATGGCTTCAATTTTATGAAATAAATTTAACTTTAAACATAATCATTCAAGTTGTTCCAAATCACTAACATACAAAATCCACGTCTAGCAGCTTTGCACTAAATATACATATTAATCAAACTTAAATGTCAAGTTTATTCACCCCTTTCAATTGTACACTCACATTAATAATTATTTGGTCATTCAATCTTTGTAACTAATCCCAAGTATATTTTCATAAAAAGTTAAGTTACTTATAAGTTTGGTAGGTTTTTATTAGAAAATAAAATTTTTTATTTTTAATTGCTTTTTGTGAACATAGACCTAGTCTTTATACACAGATGCAAACATTGGTGATGAATGTTGATCCGATTACTCTACTAAGTCATATTTTTATTAAGTAGTTTGGTAGGAACGTCATTATAGCCTTTTGACACAAAGACTGACATTTGTGATGCATGTCGATCTGGTTACTCAGTTACATCATGTTCTTAACTAGCTACTATCTCTATTCATAACCCAAAAGCCAACAAAATAGTTATTTATTTAAAAATTACAGACATACATTTTTTTATTTAATGCCTACCTTGTTACTTTAGTTACTCATTTTCATGAAAAAATACCCACTAAGCCACTTAGTGAAAAGATCTAAAATTATGAATGAATGTGGCAACTTATAGGGTGATAAACTAACACCTAGTCCTAATTAACTTGCATAATTTAGCCAAAGAATCTAGATCACTAATTTCGCGAGCTAATGACTCTTCACAACCTAATAGATTATGCCATCGATTCATTCACACAATTCACGATATACAGCCTAAACACACTATCATAGAATTTGCAAAATTTGCACTTAAAGCGAAACATACAACCCTCCCCACACTTGCACAACACATTGGCCTCAATTTGAGAAGGAGACAAACAAACACACATGGAAAAAAGTAACATAAAATAAAATAAACAAAATTAAAGTTATGAGAAAAAGGTTTTGAGACAAAACTTTATGGTGATCGAGGTGGGGACGGTGTCGAAGGTAATAATTGTACACCTTGAGTCGAGTATCGATGAATTTGACGTATACCTCAGCTCTGATGTCGTTGTGTGTGAGCCATCTCCTTCATCCTTCTAGAGTTCTCCGCAAGTGTGTCAGTAATTGCTTTGGCATTGGCAGAGATTGTATCGAGTGCTTTTTTCCAACTAGGTTCTTCTGTGTCTTCTTCCTCTTCAGACATGTCGATATCAGAGTCCTATTCTGCTTATTGTGGTGGCACTGTGCTAGAACTCATCTAAATAGCCCGAATCTTCATATGAGTCTTTTGGCTAATGTCCTAGAGTTACATGTTATGGGACTTTAGGATTTCAGCAAACCACAAGTGATGGTGATTTAGAAAATTAGGGAAGTAGATGGTTAGACCTTTACAATCCACACCGTAGTACTCAGCAATGGCAGAAACCAAGTACCCTATATCTTAATTGTTGCTCCTTTTGCATAGAGTCGTAATAATAACATTCAGAACATGTGTGAAGGTGCATATTGAGATGCTGTGATCTATACATCACAACAAGAAAAGTTCCTTCATTGAGCAATTGTTGGTTTCTGATTTGTCAAAAACCATTTGACATATGAATTTACGTAACATTAAGTGCTTATAGGTTCATACAGTGTTGCTGTGGGCATTCTTAGTGTCCAACCGCTCCAACCCAGTGAGCTCATTCCAATAGCGAGAAACACGAAAATCATCGTGTTGATTGACAATGGAAGATTTGGGGAAACCATAAATATCACACATGATTTTAGTGTTCAACTTATAAGGTTGTCCCTGTAACCTAAACCACATTTCCTTAAGGTTACTGGGTTCAAAATGAAGGGAAGTGAAGAATTCGAGGGTGAGCTCTTGGTAGACAGGATATCAGAAGTGTATAAACTTACTCCGCTGAGTTTTTTCTATTAAATTCTCAACCCTATCTCGCAATTCTAGCTTATCAAGCATATCAAAATCAAAGTATTTCGGGACTACTCTCTGTTTAACGCTAAAGGATTGGAATTGAATGCCTTCCTCCTTTGTGCATATTGGGAAGGTTGCTCCGAAATCTTCAGCCCTATTCCTTCGCCCTCAGCCTGAGACTTGATTTCTTCCTCATGATTGGTTGCGCTTCACTGACTGTTTAATGCGTGGCATAATGGACTGCAAATAAATGGAAAGTGGAAATTTGGAAGTTGATTAGAGAGAAGTAAGAGTGTTTGGAGGTTCTAAACTTAGAGAGATAAAGTTAAAATGAGAGTGAGTGAAAAAGACAAGTAGGAAATGAATATATAGGTGAAGGAAGGGTAAAATGGTAAAAATTTCAGTTGAAAATCGCGTGGATAGGTTTACCTTGCTAGGCCACGATTGTGGCCTGCAATAATTTCACCAATTTTTGATTTTTTGGTATTTTGTCCTTATACACACCCCTTGAGATCCTTTCCTAACTTTTTTTTAGCACTATCACCTCATTATACTTTCCTTCCTGGTCATCTTTATCAAAAATTAATGCCCTAGTCTTCCACGATATTTATTTGAAAATGGAAAAACCTAATTGCGAAGTTCAAACTATCTAAAATCAAGAAATAACCAATAATTTAAAAGCCATGGGTTGCCTCCCATACAGCGCTTCTTTTAATGTCAGTAGCTTGACGCTCTTCTTTACGAAAGGTGGTTTAAGAAAATTCTTCGGCGGTGACTCGGTTGTCAATTTTACAAAATGTACGCGCGCCACTTGGTTGTTTATGTTGCCATTTTTTATTTCCTGATTCTTTCTTTTCCTTCTCTTGTGAGCTTTATTCTTTTCCAGATAACATTTTCGATCATTATTCTTCGCTTTTTCTTTATTAAGATCTGTTCCCTTCATGATGGCCATGGGTTGGAGAGGACTTTTGTCATTCTTAGTTACGGTGAAAGATACATGTTCCTCTCCTACCCTTAGAGTCAGCTCACCCCATCTACATCAATAATTGATTGAGCAGTAGCCACGTAATTGAGGTTTCTGTGTCTTCTTCTATATCCGGTATGAAAAAGTCTGTAGGGAAGGTGAACTTTTCAACTTGAACATGCACATCATGTATGATACCTTTCAGACAATGAACTGACTTATTTGCTTTTTTACTAGTATCTTGGTGAGGACTATCTCACTAAGTCCCAGCTTCTGATATAAGGAATACGACATCATGTTTATGTTGGCTCCTAAATCAACAAAGACTCTCTCTATTTTGACACCTTTAATACTGCAGGGGATATAAAAATCCCCTGGATCATCCTTCTTTCGTGGTGTCGTCAATTTCTTTTCTTCCTCCAGTTCTTCTTCCACCTTTCCCTTTATTGATTCCACCAGTGTAAGCTATGCTTCTGGTTGCTCGATCATGTCTACCACTTCATTCAGCTCAGTTTACTTTGATTTCCTCATGGCTTTGATCTAGAATGAAATTGGGGGTTGATACTTTTTCATCTTAGGAAAATTGTACCTTGCCAATAGAGTCTTCCTTATTCTCTTGCACCTCTGCTTTCCTTTTGTCCTCAAATAAGTTTGACTTTCATTGATCCAGAATGGGGTAGGGAATCTTATGTTGATGCATTTGGGTTATTCGTAATTCTAGTTCACTTTAAAAAACATGCTTATCAACTTTGTTCTTGTCCTTCTCTTCATTGTCTTCAGCTTGGTGTGATTCGTCCTTAATTGCTTATGTAATTGATAGTTGTGCATTAGTGTGTGTTTTTCTAAGTATTTGACATATGTTTCGTACATAATAGGTTATTATTATAGTGTTTTAGGACTTATGTTGTATGTTTTTGTTTAGTTTGATCTTTATGGTTGTTCTTTTATGTTTGATGTTAATTTAAGGTAAGAATTAATCATTTTGACGTAGGAATGGAGGGTGGCCATAGCTAGGGACCAAGACAGGAGAAGAGAAGTGGAGGAGTTGTAAGATAAGAACCCACAGTCGTGGGATTCATGCTAATTCCTACGATTTTGGGATCCCAAAGAGATATACGGGTTTCACTTATTTCTAGGTTCTTGTGACTATATAAGGGAAAAATCCCTAGGGCTGAAGGAGGTGTTATGACAACTTACATCCTTGAGCCAAAAAATAAATTTGGACCTTAAAGAGAGGTAACGAATCAAGACTTTCATTCTAAATTGGGCAAAGAGCACACTAACTCCAGATTTTCCAGACTGGGGCAAAGAAGAGAAGGAGCTTGCTTCATCTAGTTCTTATTTTGTTTTTCTCTTCTAACATCTTTACTATGGATTTTTAGGTTGTTGGAGATGTTAATGAAATTGAGTGATTGAGTTATTTGTAGAGATTACTTTTGAACTACTTATTGAACTCCTATTTTGTTGATTTGAATGAATTATGCTTTTGTTGAATGTTGAGCTTATACCTTGCAATATAATGAGAAATTGAGTACGGTAAATTGTATTAGGTTGTGCAATGAGAATTAGCACTCTATAGACCTACATTCATCAAGTTAATTGATTAGCTAGAGAGAGATCTTGGCTAATTAGTTGATTACCCTTAGGATAACTTTAAAACTAGTTGAACTGGTGGACTAATTATGTAGATTGAGAGATTGCTTAACCATTTCCATTTAATTTGGCTAGGGACAATTAATTACACCTTAAGAGAGGATAGTTAAAACATTAGGATGTCTTAGGTAAGGCACAATTCAATTAACAAGGTAGGAGGGAGATAAGATAGGGAAAAAGTGATCTCTAATTGTTAAATCTTGAATTCCAAGTTTCTGCACTTTTGCTTTATCATTTGTTCATTGTTAGTTGTTTTATTTAGTTTAATTTTTTAGTTTATATTTATTAAAATTGGTTCTCAAACAAAGTAGTCTGAATTAAGTAGTGTCTAAATACAATCTCTGAGGGATCAATATCTATTCTTTACTACAAGTTATACCTTTATACTTGTAGTTTTAAGCGTAAAACTATTGAATTGGTTTTGCAATTAACAAATTTTTGGCGTCGTTATCAGGGATTGTTTGTTTAGTAAATTGTTTAGTTTAGGTAACTTTGATTTGAGAGTTTTTTATACTTTTCCTTATGTATTTACAGGCGCATAAATACAAGGAACACAAAAAGGTCTGACAAAGCTTTGAATAAGAAGTTTTTGATATTACAAGATAAGATAGGACGTTAAAGAGAGCAAAGTGCTAAGAAAATCTTAAAAAAATATAGCAAAAGAAGGAGAACGAGGAGGGGCCGAGAGAACATTGATACATTTTATGAGGTTTGGATTTAGTCCACAAGGAGTTGCAAGGCCTGCAGTCACAACAAACAAATTTGAAATCAAACCAACACTCCTGAACATACTCTAGAACAATTTTCAATTCTATGGGTTATCAACTGAAGATCTCAAAGCCCACCTAGCAAACTTTTTGGAGATATGAGACACTTTCAGATTCCAAAGGATGTCTGATGATGCTGTGAGGCTCAGATTATTTCCATCACGTTGAGAGATCGAGTCATGGTATGGTATAACTTACTTAGTGCATCTCAGATGACTACACGGGGCAAGTAGCCCAAGCCTTCCTTACCAAGTACTTCCCATTGACAATGACTACGCGGATCATCAAGGAAATTACAAACTTTCAGTAACATGATATGGAGTCATTAGATGAAACTTGGGAGAGGTTTCAAGAGTTGCAAAGAAGCTACCCATACCACAACCTTCCAAAGGAGTTCTTACTACAGACATTCTATACTGGTATGAATCAAACTACAAGAGGGACAATAGGTGTAGCTATTACAGGGTCGTCGATGAGGAAAACCATCGGGGCAGCTCATTGGCAAGTAATAGTTGCATATGGTCGAATGAAAGGAGTAGGCAAAGAACAAAGGAACAAAAAGGCATGATTCGAATTGATTTTGTCACAGCCTTACAAGCCTAAATTATCGTCCTTACCATGCAGGTGAACAATAGGCAAGAAGCTTCTTTATCCACAACCAAAGTCATGCAAGTTCACTGTGAGTTTTATGGGCAGGATTGATCGCAAGGTTATGTATGATAAGTTTTAATATTTATAACCATGATATTTTCGCAAGCGCACAGGTTTTTCATGTAGTTTCTAAGGTGTCAATCCCATGAGGAGGCTTAATCTAAGGCTTGACTAAAATTTGCAATAAATTAAAATAAACAACTAATGCAGAAATTAAACAATCAAACAGTCAAT
>JANQAP020000583.1:4064452-4079135 GCA_026874005.2 Erythroxylum coriaceum
AATCTAAGGCTTGACTAAAATTTGCAATAAATTAAAATAAACAACTAATGCAGAAATTAAACAATCAAACAGTCAATACCAAGAATTAAACTAATAAAATATAAATAAAATAGCAATTTTGCACCACCCAATCTAGAATCAACCTAGAAACTACTAATTGAGAGAAAGGGGGTTTTAATCAGAAATTAATGAAATCTAATCAATTATGTAATTATCGAATTACTAGGTCTGGACGGTCCTAGGGTTGATTACTCTCTCTCGAGTTATAATCTTTAACCCTAATTTGTAATCCCTAATTTAAATTATAGAATTGTAATCTTTCGATTTCCAATTTACCCAAAACCTAAATTAATTCTGAATTTGTCTAATAACCTATCGAAAACCTATGCTCGAGCTCTCGTCACATGATTTCACTGGTTTGATTCAATTCTTATCTATCAAACTACCTAACTCTCGTTAGCCCAATTTGATGATATTCACTCGGTCCACCCTCTCAGTTTATTACCGAATTATTAAGCACATATATTGAATCACAAATAACTCAATGAAATCAAAATAAATCAAACTTCATTAATGTCAAAGATCAAAATCCCAAAGGTGAGTTTAGACAAAAATCGACATTCAACAACAACTATTCTCAACAACTTTCCCAATTCTATACACCAATAAAATTGAAAAAAAGATGAAAAATACTGTCAGAATGGACTCGTGGAGGCAGCAACTGTCAGAAACCACCTGTTCTGGGAAGTACTTCTCATCAACCTTCTTCTCCATATCTCTCTTCCTACGTCTCCTTCGTCAAATCTTTTGATATGCTCTTTAGGGTTTCAGAATTGACTGATGCAAAAAGGCTGCTCTTATGTTCTTTAATGTTCTATTTATATCTTGGAAGCCCTAAGGTTGATTCAAGGTCGAAACGGCCCCGAAAAGTCCCACAAAACTTGACATTTTCAACTGTTTTCGTGTCTACCCGATGTAAGCCACGATCGTGGCAAGCCTAATCCTCTCTGTCACAATCGTAGCCCAAAATGCATGATCGTGGCATGGCTCCTATCAACTCGCCTCTTTTTGTAACATTCGTAGCCTATTGTACCACTATTATGGGCTATAGTTTTGGCCCAAAACTTTTCGAAACTTCTCTGTTCTTCATCGTTTGCTCTGAAACACTAATAAACACATCAAGGTATCTCAAAAACATAACATTTAAGCTCAAAGGATTGTTCTAACTTATAAAACACTTAAAAAAATGAATCACAAATTAACACAATTCTACCCCAAACATATACTAAACAATCGAATAATCGGCTAAACATATATCAAACTATACCCTAAAATTTGATGCATTTCACACTTATCAACATCCCCACACTTAAACATTTGCTTGTCCTTAAGCAAACAAAACAACAAACAACATAAAGCATAAAATAGACAATGCAACAAACAAGGCAATGGCTTCAACTTCACCAAATAATTTAAATCTAAGCACAATCATTCAAGTTATAACAAATCATTAACATGTAAAATTTGTGTCTAGGCACTTTGAACTAAATACACACATTAATCGATATCCAAGTGCTAATTATTTACCCTTTTCAATTACACACCCATATTAATAATTCTTTGGTTATTCAAACTCTATAACTGTTCCTAAGTACGTTTTCATGAAAACTCAAATTATTACAAGTTCGTTTTTTTCTATTGGAAAACACTTTTTTATTATTTATTGAACATGGACTTAGTCTTTTTACGTGGAGGCAAACATTGGTAATGAATGTCGATTTGGTTACTCCACTAATTCATGTTTTTATTAAGCTACTTGGTTGGAACATCATTACAGCTTTTTGACGCGAAGGCACACATTTGTGATGCGTGTCCATCCGGTTACTCAATTATATCACGTTTTCAACTAACTACTAGCTTTATTCATAACCCAAAGGACAGTAGAATAGTGATTTATTTAACACAAATATTTTTTTTCATTTATTACCTAGCTTATTGTTTAAGCTACTCATTTCCATGAAAAATACTAGTTAAGCTACTTAAGTTGAAAGGCCACAAATTATGAATGAATGTGACAACCTATAGGGTGCTAAATTTACACTAAATCCTAATTAAGCTGTATATTTATCAAAAGACTCCTAATTCACTAATTTTGTGAGCTAATGATTATTTACAACCTAATAGACTATGTTCAAAAGTAAATAAATTTCACTCCATCTAAGCCATTGACACATTCATTCAGTTCATAAAATGCAACCTAATAACTATCATATAATATGCAAAATCACATTCAAAAGAAAAACAAATAACCCATCCACATACTTGAACAACACATTGTCCTCAATGTAAGCAGGGTACACAAGCACACTAAGGGAAATAAAACACAGTATACGAAAAACATAAGAATAAAATACTAACAAAAATGAAAAGAAAAGGGTTAAAACACGGAACTGATTATGGTGATAGAGGTGGTGATGGTGATAGAGGCAAAGATCACTTGCGCTTGATGCCCATGATTATTGCCCTTTCTTATACTTGCTTGAAAAAAGAGTAAGAGAGTTAGCCCTCTAAAACATTCCAAATTATTAAGAACTTATTTTGAAATTTAAAACAAATCTAACTATGCAATAATTTAAACCTAACTACTAAACGTGCTAATTTATAGTCATTAGCTTGACCTTAATCCCTTAAGACTCAGCCAGGATCAATTATGTGAGGCTTGCTTCCACCTTTCTCATTTAACATCAGTTTTGTAGCCTGTAAGTAACCTACAAATTACAAAATGATCAAAAGAACAATATTAATAAAGTTGAGAAAACCAATTAATTTTATCAATGTCCTTCTCATTAACAAACTGTCAATAAAATAGGGAATAAGAAACTCCCTGAATTTTCCATTGAATTTAACAGTTTGTCCTGTACGAAGATGAGTTGTTTTCTTTTTTCCTTAATCACCTTTGTCTCCTTTGCTTTTTTCGCTTCATGACCTGAGACCTTCTTCGCTTCTTGAAACTCTATGTCTGTTGTCATCTGTTCTTCATCCTCTTGTTCTTCAGAAGACTCGAACACATCAATTATCCTGAATGAGCTACTAACCTTCGAATTTTTAATTACATCATTCATGTTGAATGTCATTTGATCATCTTTAATAAAAAAGATAGAGTTATTTCCTTTAACATCTCTCCAAGATTTTTCGATGTTCACATATTGTATATCAAAAACTGGTGAATAAAAGGTAGGGCATTATTTTCTTCATCCTCTTCTTTGATTTCTTGGTCTTCTCTAAGGTTGGGTTTAGCTTGAGTTTTTGCTGATTCTTCTAGCTTTACCCTATTCCTAAGTGTGATAACTTCATATTGGTCTCGTAGTTTTAATTCCATATTTTTTAGAGAGTCTTCCACACTTCTCTTACAAAATTCACAGGAAAGCTATCTTACTTGAATCTCCAGGTCCTGAATAGAAGCAATATAATTTTTCATTACTTGATCCAATTGCTTTTCCAGTCTCGTTTGGTTCTCTTCTATATCTGTTAGCTTATCCATGATTTTATCCAATTTGAAATCCTATGAACTAGGCTCATCTTGCTAAAATTCTGATAGGCCTTGATGTCTTAAGTGAGTCCCTACATTGTTAGACCAATAGAAATCGGGGTGGTTCTACCACCCCGAAGTGTACGACTTCATATAAGGATGATGATTTCCCCAACCAAATTCGGGCTCATATAAATCTACAAGAGTCCTTTGCTCCCTAAAATATACGTCCTCTATGATCATTCTTTTTATCTTTTTTTAGCATTTAACTCTACAAATGTCTCATTCTCATTATAAGATGTCTTGATGTGTCTCTACTTTATGCCCTAAATATTTTTTTAAATTTTAAAAACCAAAAGACCTTAAACTAAAGAACTAAACTAATCGCGTCCTTGACAATGATGCTAAAAACTTGATCACAAGGTTACGTATGCTAAGTTTTAATATTTATAACCTTGATATTTTTGCAAGTGCACGGGTCGTTTGCGTAGTACCTAAGTTGTTGATCCCACAAGGAGGGTTAATCTAATCCTAAAATCTAGGACTTGACTAAATTTTGTAATAAATCAAAATAAACAACTAATGCAGAAATTAAATTATTAAACAGTCAATATCAACAGTTGAACTCATAAAATATAAACAAAACAGCAATTTGCACAACCCAATCTAGAATCAACTTAGAAACTACCAATAGAGAGAAAGGGGGTTTTAATATGAAATTAATGAAAATCTAATCAATTATGCAATTATCGAATTACTAGGTCTGGACGGTCCTAGGGTGGATTACTTTCTCGCAAGTTACAATATTTGCCCTAATTTATAATCCTTAATTTAAATTATGGAATTGTAATCTTTAGATTTCCAATTTACTCAAAACCTAAATTAGTTATGAATTTGTCTAATAACCTACTAGAAACCTATGCTCGATCTCTAGTTACACGATTTCATCGGTTTGATTTCATTTTTATCTATCAAACTACCTAACTCTTGTTAGCCCAATTTGATGATATTCACTTGGTTCACCTTCTCAGTTTATTACCGAATTATTAAGCATAGATATTGAATCACAAATAACTCAATGAAAACAAAATAAATCAAACTTCATTAATATCAAAGATCACAATCCCGAAGGTGAGTTTAGACAAAAATTAACATTCAATAACAACTATTCTCAATGACTATCCTAATTCTATACAATAATAAAATTGAAATAATTATGAAAAATGATGTCAGAATGGACTTATGGAGGCAGCGACAGTGAGAAACCACATTTTTCGAGAAGTACTTTACGTCAAGCTTCTTCTTCGTGTCACTCTTCCTTCGTCTCCTTCCTCAAATCTCTCGATATGCTCTCTAGGGTTTTGGAATTGACTAATGTAAAAAGGCTGCAATTTTATTCTTTAGTGTTCTGTTTATATCTTAGAAGCCCTAGGGTTGATTTGGGGTCAAAACGGTCCGAAAAGTCCAGCAAAACTTGACGTTTTCTTGTCTGCCTGACACAGACCACGATCGTGGCCAGTGCCTAACCCTCTCTATCACGATCGTGGCCTAAAATGCACGATTGTGACCTAGTTCAAAGCTCTCTATCAGAATCGTGGCCTATTGGGCCACGATCGTAGGCCATAGTTTTAGCCCAAAACTCTTCAAAACTTTTCCATTCTTTGTCGTTTTCCCTGAAACACTAAAAAACAAATCAAGGTACCTCAAAAACCTAACATTTAAGCTCAAAGGATTGTTCTAACCCATAAAACACTTAGAACACAAATAAATCACAAACTAACACAAGTCTACCTTAAACATATACTAAACAATCGAATAATCAGCTAAGCACATATCAAACTATACCCTAAAATATGATGCATTTCACAATATTAAGAATAACCATTGGACAGTAGAATCCTTTTTGTTAGGAGCTAGTAGCACAGAATAGGTAAATTACTTAGGCCAACCACATCGAGATAACAATCCATACTCTAACACTTATAATCTAAAGTGGAAAAACCACCCAAATTTTTCTTAGAGTACTAACAAGGCAGGTGGTGAAAGAAAACCACAAGGACCTCTTGGATTTTACCAAGATCGTCTTGGGTCTTTGGAGAGCAAAATAGACAAGTTGCGGAACATATTGGGGTCTAAATTCTCAAGTCAAGAGGAAAGTCAAAGAAGGTAGGAAGGAAATCAGAAGTGGACATTTGTAAGCCAGGATGCCAAATTTGACCAAATCTTAATGAACCATGCTTCCTTTATCTGCAAGTTGGAGGTTCAAGTAGGTCAACTTGCTACTGCTTTGTCTTATAGAAATATAGGTAGCCTACCAAGCAACACTAAAGCCAGTCAAAGGAATAACTTAAGGCAATCACACTTCGGAGTGACAAGCAATTAAAGGAGCTAAGTTTGCAAAAGGAGAGTCAAACAAAGCAGAAAGGCAAGGAGATAGAAGAAGAGACAGTAGAAGAGAGGTCATATATACCACCACCACCCTATAAGCCTAAACTTTTGTATCAACAAAGGGTGAGACAACATCAGGTAGACACTTAGTTTTCCAAGTTTTTGGAAGTAGAGGAGAGGCCATATGTACCACCACCACATTACAAGCCTAAAATTCTATATCCATAAAAGGTGAGACAACATCAGGTAGACACTCAATTTTCCAAGTTTCTAGAGAAACTAAAGAAGCTTCAAATTAACTTATCATTGGTGGAAGACTTGGAGTGCAAGCCCAAGTATGCAAAGTTTCTTAAGGACATAATCACACATAAATGCACTTGGGAGGACAATCAGACGATAACCTTGATTAAGAATTGTAGTTTGAACATATCAAGCACAATGCCTTCAAAACTACAAGATCCAGGGAGTCTTACTATTTCATGTGTTGTTGGTGACTTTGAATTTTCTAAATGCTTATGTGATTTAGGTGCAAGTATTAACTTGATGTCTATATCTATTTTTAGGAAATTAGGATTAGAACGATCAAGCCAACATTTATGCTTATTCAGCTTGTAGATAAGTCCATCAAGAGGCCATTTAGAGTTGTAGAAGATGTGTTAGTAAAAGTGGATAAATTTATCATTCCTGTTTATTTTGTTGTGATGGATTTTGAAGCCTATAAAAATTGTCCTTTGATTTTAGGTAGGCCCTTTATAAATAATTGTAGGGCAGTAATTGATGTGCAATAAGGAAAACTTGTTTTAAGAATTGTTTATGAGCAGGTTGAATTTAACATGTCTAAATCTTTGAAGAAGTCAATGGATGGTACCGCGTGTATGAAGATTAATGTTATGGATGAGTGTGTAAAGGAAGTTGAAGAGGAAGTTGATGAAGTTATTAAAGTACACAGGTATGAGAGTGTGAGAGAATAGGAATTATGTGAGGGAGTTAAGAAGGAGAAGTTGGAGAGTACAACCACACCCACACCACCTTCCATTGTTAAATCCCCACTTTAGAGCTTAAACCCTTACCTACCCACTTGAGATACACCTTTTTAGGTAAGAACCATACCCTACCTATCATTATCTTTAACCAATTGGATTGTTGGCAAGAAGAAAAAGTGGTGAAGACAAATAAGAAGGGGATGAGAGTTAAGGGGTGGCAAATTTATGATATTAGGGGGATTAGCCCTAATGTGGTGATGTATAGGATTAACCTAGAAGAATGATGTAAAATAGTAAGGGAGAGACAGAGAAGGTTAAATCCAAACATGCAAGAGGTTGTGAAGAAGGAGGTATTGAAGTTTTTGGATGTGGGAATCCTTTACCTTATTTCAGATAGTGAGTGGGTGAGCTCGTTATAGTGTGAGCCTAAGAAGGGAGGCATGATAGTGATTGAGAATGAAAAAGGCGAAAAGATTTCTACTAGGACCATCATAGGTTGGAGAGTGTGTATTGATTATCGAAAGCTTAATTTGGCCACCAAGAAAGATTATTTCCCTTTACCTTTTGTGGACCAAATGATTAAGATGGTGGCTAGCCATGCATTTTATTATTTTCGTGATGGATACTCAGGGTACAATCAGGTGTTTATATACCCACAGGATCAAGAGAAGACCACTTTCACTTGTCCTTATAGGACTTTCGCTTATAGGAGGATGCCTTTTGGTTTATACAATGCACCTGCCACATTCCAAAAGTGCATGATGACCATTTTTTCAGACATGAATGAGAACGTCATAGAGTAATTTATGGATGACTTCTCTATCTTTGGAGATTCTTTTTATCATTGCTTGTTTAATTTAGACAGATTGCTTCAATGTTGCAAGGAGTCTCTTCTAGTCTTGAACTGGGAGAAGTGTCATCTCATGGTTTAAGAGGGAATTGTATTGGGTTATAAGATTTCACACAGGGGGATTGAGGCGGATTGAGGTAAGAATGAAGTGATTGAAAAGCTACCACCTCCTATCAACATCAAGGGCATCCGAGCTTTTCTTAGTCATGCAGGGTTCTACAGACGGTTCATCAAGGATTTTTCCACTTATTGCTAGACCCTTGACTCATTTATTAGTTAAAGATGTGCCTTTTGTGATTGATGATGATTGTTTAGATTCTTTAAATAGCTTAAAGAAGGTTACAACAGCACTGATAGTTATGATTTGTATGATATTTTAGCGTTTAATTTGTTAAGTATTTAATGTTAATTTGAGTGTTTAGTGTGTATTATGTTTTAATTATGTTAGTTTATGTGTTTAATTGTTTTTTATGGGTTAGTATGAATCTTTGAGCTTAAATATTATATTTTTAAGGTACCTTGATGTGTTTGTTAGTGTTTCAGGGTAAACGACAAAGAAAGGAGAAGTTTTGAAGAGTTTCAGGCCAAAAACATGGCCCACGATTGTGGCACAACAAGCCACGATCGTGATAGAAAGAGGCAAGCTGACAGGACCCAGGCCACGATCATGCAAGGAACTGGCCACGATCATGGCAGGAAGGGCCACGATCATGGCCTATGTCGGGCTGACATAAAAACTCAAATTTTGCAAGAATTTTTTGACCATTTCAACTCTGAATCAACCCTAGGGCTTCCAAAATATAAACATAACATTAAGGGATAGAAAAAGCAATCTTGGAAGAACCTTGATCACCCACCAAATTCTGAAACCCTAGAGAGCATATCGAGAGATTTGAGGAAGGAGACGAAGGAAGAGACACACAAAGAAGAAGCTTGACACAAAGTACTTCCCGGAACAGTGATTTCCCACAGTCACTGCCTCCACGAATTCATTCTGATAGTATTTTCTATTTTTATTTCAATTTTGTTGATCTACATAATTGGGATAATCGTTGAGAATATTTGTTGTTGAATGTTGACTTTGTCTAAACTCAACTTTAGGATTTTGATTCTTGAGATTAATGAAATTTGATTTATTATGATTTAATTGAGTTATTTGTGATTCAATATCTATGCTTAATAATTCGATAATAAACTAAAAGGGTGAACCGAGTGACTATCATCAAATTGGGCTAATGAGAGTTAGGTAGTTTGATAGATAAGAATTGAATCAAACTAGTAAAATTATGTAACGAGAGATCGAGCATAGGTTTTTGGTTGGTTAATAATCAAATTCAGAACTAATTTCGATTTTGGGTAAATTGGAAATTGAGAGATTACAATTCCATAATTTAAATTATGGATTATAAATTAGGGTTAAAGATTATAATTCGAGAGAGAGTAATCCACCCTAGGACTATCTAGACCTAATAATTCCATAATTCCATAATTGATTAGATTTTCGTTAATTTTGGATTAAAACCCACCTTTCTCTTAATTGGTAGTTTCTAGGTTGATTCTAGATTGGTTGTGCAAAAAAATTGCTAGTTTGTTTATATTTTATGAGTTCAATTCTTGATATTGATTGTTGGTTAGTTAATTTCTGCATTAGTTGTTTATTTTGATTTATTGTGAAATTTAGTCAAGCCTTAGATTTTACGATTAGAATAACCCTCCTTGTAGGATTGATACGTTAGGTACTAGGGGAACGACCCATGCGTTTGTGAAAATATCGAGGTTAAAAATATTAAAACTTTTTCATAGCATAATACCCCGATCAAACACCCATTTTGACATCACCAGTTCCCTTTGAGATTATGTATGATGCAAGTGACTATGCCATTAGTTATGTACTTGGCTAGCAGAAGGGGAAGAGGTAGTATACCATCTACTACACAAGCAAGACCTTAACGAGAGCACAACTTAACTACACCATAAGGTATTTACATGTGAGAAATTTCGTTCTTATCTTTTGGGCTTGCAAGGTATTGTTTTTACAGACCATACGACATTACATTATCTTTTTTCTAAGAAGGATGCCAAGGCTAGGCTTATCCGGCTGGTGCTTTTGCTCCAAGAATTCAACATTGAGATTAATGACAAGAAGGGAGCAGAAAATGTCATAGTGGACCACCTATCACGACTTGAAGGGGGCACTGTGAAGAAGAAGAGGAAATCGAGGAGAGCTTTCCTGATGTGGCTTTAATGATGGTAGAAAATCCTTTTCATCCTTGGTTTGTAGATATTGCAAACTACCTCTCAGGTGGTATTCTTCCTTTTGATCTCTCTCATTAACAAAGGAATCATTTCTTATTCCATTGTTCTCGCTATATTTGGGATGAATCTGTGTTATATAAAATTTGTGCTAATAATGTGATTTACAAGTGTGTCCCTTAAGATGAAAAGCTTGACGTTTTGACTCAATGTCATATTTTAGTGTATGTAGGACACTATGGAGTGAATAAGACGACAACTCATATCTTAGAATGTGGGTTTTATTAACCAAGTTTAAGGATGCCCAAAACTTTATGCTACAGTGTGATAGATGTTAGAGAGTGGGAAACATATCAAAGCATGGTGAGATTCCACTTTTGAACATCATAGAAGTGGAAATATTTGATATGTGGGGCTTGGATTTTATGGAACCATTCCCAGCCTCCTTAGGTAACACATACATACTGTTTGGATTTGATTATGTTTCGAAGTGGGTTGAAGTTGTAGCTACTCCAACCAATGATGGCAAGGTGGTGTAAATATTTATCAAGAAGATTTTCACTAGATTTAGAGTGCCTAGAGCGATAATCAGTGATGGAGGGAGTCACTTTTGCAACAAACCCTTTGAAACTTTATTGAAAAGATATAATGTGCATCATCGAGTGGCGACTCCTTAGCATCCCCAAACCAATGGCCAAGTGGAGGTAATGAATAGAGTTGAAGAAGATTTTGGAGATGGTAGTGAGCACTTCGAGGAAAGATTGGGCTTTGAAGTTAGATGATACACTTTAGGTGTATAAGACAACCTTCAAGACACCCTTAGGTACTACTCCATATAGACTTGTGTATGGCAAGGCTTGCCATTTACCTTTGGAGATGGAACATAGATCCTATTAGGCAATTTGGAAGTTGAATATGGATTGGAAGCTTGCGGGTGAGAAGAGATTGTTACAACTTAATGAATTGGAAGAGTTGAGATTAAGTTGTACAAAAAAAGAGCAAAAAAGTAGTATGATGCTCACATTAAAAAGGAGTTTAAGAGTAGGGACTTGGTGCTTTTATTCAATTCACGACTTCAGTTATTTTTTGGCAATCTTAAGTCAAGATGAAGTGGACCCTTCAAAATCTTTCAAGTGTTTCCTACGGAGCTATTGATGGGGGCAACTTAATACTAAGAGTAGGGGAGGAGCAATTAACATTCAAGGTGTCAAAGAAGAATTATCATTCGACTCTACCCCCGACGGACATCAAATAACCTAAACTCCAAGAAGGATGGGAAAATATTGAGGACCTCGGAAATGCATTCAAGAAGAAATGAACTCATAGGAAAAGGTGAAGAAAGGAAAATAATGATGAAGGTGAAGCCCACAATAAGGTAGCCCCTGTACAAAGTCTGAGATTAGTTTATGCACTGCTATCATTCCGGTCATTTGAACTACAATGAGTAAGAAGGAGAGTCGAGCTACCAACGATAATAGAAGTGCTGCATGGGATGCAACCCATGGGAGTCAACTAGCCTTTGTTTGTTTTTATTCAATTAATGGTTCATTTGAATTCTTTAGTTATTATCATGTTTGAATTGGATTTGATTGATGTTTGTGTTGATTATGTTTGGTTTTCAATTTGTTTTCTTTCCAAATTTCTTGTTGATGATATTATCTTGCTGTGTTTGTAGGTTTTGGGATCATGGAGAATGCATATAAGCTTAGAAGAAGGATTGAAATTGTGAGGATCACCAATTCCCATATTGGGAATTGTGGTAATTCCCACGAATGTGGGAAATCTCTCCAGAAAGCTTCTATAGAGAAAACCCACGTCTGTGGGAATTGTGGTGATTCTCATAAACATAGGAAACCTCTCCAAAAAGTTTCTAGAGAGAAAACCCACGTCAGTGGGAATTGTGGTGATTCCCACAGACATAGGAAACCTCTCCAAAAAGTTTCTGGAGAGGAATCCCACTCTCGTGGGAATTCTGGAGATTCCCACAGATGTGGGAATCCTCTCCACGTAGGAATCCCCATAATTCCCACAAGTGTGGGATTCCTCTCCAGAGAGTTTTTGGAGAGGAATCCCACGCTTGTGGGAATGTCCAAGAGGAAACTTAAAGTTCCCTCCCCCCTTTTTCTTCGCTCATTCATTTTTCAAAATTCACTCCCTCTCTCTCTAGAACACGATTTTCTCTCCTCCCACTCTCTAAATCTCTTCATTTTTCATCTAGATTCTTGGTATTTTCTTCATCCCTTTCCATTAATCTTACATCCCTTCATTCTTTTCATACATCAATCATTTAAAAATATAAGGATTGAGGTGGGATTTTATTTTCTCTCTCTAAAATATAAATTTCACTCTCTCTCTTTCATTTTTTGCAGATTTTCTTCTAATCCACCAAGGACGATGAGGGTTAGGCAACCGGTTGATGAGCTTCGCCTTCAAGTTTTCGGTGAAGGAAAACCCAACTTAACGGCAACTTATCGGGCCCATTTCTGATTTACTCAGAAGAAGAAGGTGCACGCTTTCATGACTTTAGGAATAGAGCATTAATTACTCCCAGGTATTTGAATTTTGAAGTGTTAGAAAATATAGGAGTGAGACGCCGACTTGAACAATTAGCTACAAACATAGGGTGGAATAGATTTGTTTGATACGATGTACCTATTTCTGCCACCATATTTTAGAGTTTTTAACAAAGTTAGGTATAATTCTAAAATGGGTTTGTTTTGGTTTAGGTAAGGTGGAAATGTTTTTAAACTTGATTACTCTGTCATGCGTGAATTGTTTAACTTGTCGAATACAAAAATCTTAGATGGTCATACGAATTTTGACGTAGATGCTTATTGGAACACTCTCATAGGTGAAGAACGTTTTGATTCACGTAATGCACCAAACTCTCTAATCAGGAGTGCTGAGCATTTACTGTTACATAAATTTATGTGCCTGACTGTGTATAATAAAACAGAAATTAATAAATGCTCAGCTAAAGAACTTTTCTTTTTATAGTACATGGATAGAAAGAGTAAAATCAACACACCTTATAGAATTTTTCGATCACTAATGACTATGATTAATAAAAAAAATACTTCCTTTGGGATGGCTCATATTACTTCTGCTTTGGGTGTATTTTATAATGTGAATATAGAGAATTTGTATATTACTCCCCACGACATGTTTGATATAGTCTATTTGAGACGCTCTGAGATTGTGGAGGTCCAATCTATGGAGCTTCATAATCCTCAGACGAGCATTACAGTAAGGAGCAAGAGGGGCATCAGTGTCGTCGTAGACCGACCCTCCATATCCAACGCAGCTCCAGAACCAAAGAAGGAAGCAGTAGCGGAGGAACTGAGGGCCTAGTGGCGGTTGAACAATATCAACCGATTCCAGACCGAATAGCCACAAATCAATAATGGATGACATCCCAACTCGATGAACTCGACACTCAAATGCGGTAAGTTCACAAGGAGCAATGCAGCTTAAAGAGAAGGTTCCTCAACTTCTATCGAAGGAACAATTTTGAAGCTCCTACAGCATCACTGTTACCACCATCATTGGAATAAGCTTTTCTTATCCCTTAAACTTTTAAATTTTGTTGTTTTTTATATGTGAGTGCATTTCATTTCATATGTATTTGGTTCCATATTATTTGTTTGTGTGCTATGTCTTTTATTTAGTTCTAATTTCTTTAATTTTGGTTTAACTTCGGTATCTTCTGTTTAGGTTCATATCATTTGTTTGTTTCAATTTCTTTTGTTTGTGTTGTTTTTATTTTTATTTGGTTTAATGTCATTTTCACTCACTTGGGGATTGACTTGTCACATTGAGGACAATGTGATCTTTAAGTGTGGGGAGGTGACATCAACTTTCCTAATTGCATTTTTTTACATTGTGTTAAATAGGATGCATGTTTAGGCATATTGTATTTGCTTTACGTTAGCAATGGAACCACATTTGAGTCACTCTGATAAATATTGCCATGAGATTCTATCATGTTAGTTGGAATTAGATTGAATGCATGCTTGAACTCAGATTAGGCTATTTAAGTAGAAAGTAAACCATATAGAGTGATGAAAAGTAGTTGGTTACATAAGCTTAGACACAAATTGAAATTTGATCAATGAGATAGTGTAGAGATGCATAATGAGTTTTCATTTGAGCTAAAGTGAGGATTAAGCCATGTGACTCCATCTAGAGTCATTTCATTTCCTTGTTAAGTGTACTTCCATAGGTTCCTACCTTCAGAACTTACTTTGAATCAGTTTGAGTCTATTGGATGCATGCTTAATAAAGATGATCGAGGCCCTTTTTCTTACTTTAACCTTGGCTTAAATGACCCACCTTTGCATAATCCCTTGCTAACCCCATTGAGCCTTAACCTTTTATTTCTTAAAAACACCCGAAATTTTAACAATTTAAACCCCATTATCCTACCCTTTCACAAGCTTAGTAAAGTATTAAGTAAAATATTAGTTGGGATTATGTCAAATTTTTACGGAGACAAGTTGAGTATATTTCTACCTGTGGACTACATTGTATATAGTGCTAGTTTTGATCCATAATTCTTCCATGTATGAAGAAAAAGGAAGAAAAATGAAAAAAATGAAAAATGAAAAAGAACAAGTGAATAGCATCAATAAGTGCAGAATATTAGTTATATTTGTATGTCTCGTAGTTATGTTTTGTTAT
>JANQAP020000583.1:4178433-4195459 GCA_026874005.2 Erythroxylum coriaceum
CAAGCATGGTAGGCACCAAAATGCCTACCATATTAGACTTCCACTTTGATAGGCACCGTTTTTGGTGCCTACCATATTTGACATAAATCCCGTATGGAACCATATACTTCATCTCCCTAACCTCACTCCGCCTCAAGGTAATTGGGATGTGATCAAGGACTAGTGCTGCACAAGGAGATGAGTGTATATCAAGTTTATAGCATTTGGATGAAGCAGAACCATAGAATTTTTCCCAGCTAGAACACTTCATGGGAGAGCTTAAAGAGAAAGCCTAAAAAGCATATCAAGTTGCATTTGTTTACACATCAAATCCATAATATTTGCAGTTCATGGATCAAAAGAAAGTGAAGACTTCTACAAGGTTGAATATATCATAAACGCATATTTCTCTATGACAATTGCTCATTAAAGTTTCTTATCTTAGTATTGAATCATTAGAAGAATTGGTTATTGATTTGAAAATCTGATAGGCGGTGGCTACTTTGCTAGCTAAAAGCTTGGACATATTCTTATTTTGGGTTAAATAATGAATCTTTTACATTCTTAAGAAAAAGTTTCATAAAATATATTTGAGCATGCATAATTTATCATATATTAATTTAAATAAAATATATCAATAAAATAAATACAAATATAGTGTAAGTATCTAAAGGTCTTAGGTTTTCTTTTAGTAGCGAAAGCTTATTCAAACTACAATTTACTTTGATCATACTCTTTTCTTTCAACTTCATCTATCAGGGCATGCACAAAGGAGGAAGTTCTCAAATATCTTATCGGTGGAATCAAAGAGAAAAAATTTTATTCAACTACGTCAGTAGATTTATGCCCTAACCTAGCATATTCATGGAGAATCAACTACTAATCTCGAGTTGGGGTACTTAAAAGACAGAAAGAGGATAGTACCTGTTTAACCATCAAACCCGAGTGAAAAAAATCCCTTTGCACCCGTTGAGGAAACTAGAAGTATCAACTAAGAGGAGAGAAAAATAAATCAGTAACAGAAAGAAGATCAGTTTTAAACGAAACCATGGAGATAAGAAATTTCTCTCCTTGCGAGGGTGACCTCCTCTAATTCCAGAAGACAGAAAGTGACTCTACTGGCGTAAACTTACATATAGGCCAGACACATCCAAGTAGCGGGAAGGATTCATAGGAAACAATAATCGGAGACTTCTGAACAAGACAAAGCAACACACACAAACAGAAATCCTTACGTTGCCAGTAATCACCTGTGGAAGAGAAGACGAGCGACTCAAGCAATGCCCTAATTTGAAAGCTTCTAGAGTTGCATCCAGAAGGGGAATTCTTTTTTACCCTAAAAGTCGCATTCTACATCGTTTTATAAGGTCTCCTACATAGTCGTTTTCAATATAGCACTATCCGGTGTCGTTTGGCTCATTATGCTAAATAAGCTTGATATCTCTTTAGCTTGTATCAGACGAAAGGAACTCTTGTATTTCATTAATTAGTTCAATACCATTTTAACTTTCTAAAAAAAACTTCATACTCACAGGACTTGACTAGCCATCCTCATCCAACATCCGGAAGCACATCATTTTACCTTGAATCCTACTTTTGTATGTGTCGACGTGTACATAGTAGGTGATGAATTTTGTCGTTCGCGTTGGATAAAATTAAGACAAGTGGAGATTAAATAAATACTCAGGTTCTACAACAACCAACAAACAGAGAACTCATAAAGCACGCTTAGTCAACTGTTTCTCCAAACTCCGATTAGCCTCAGAAGTTGAAGAAGGTCAGTTACTTTTCTTTCGTCATAAATGTTCTTTGTATTGAATGTCTGGAAGAGTAAGATAAGATGGGTCGCAATTTGATGATTGAAAGATTGCATTTTGTTCGCTCTTTTATGCGTGGATGATTGTATTTTGATTATTTCCCTCACAGTTTAAACTTTTGTTTGACCTCGCGCTCACGTCTTTACTCAAACAGAACTATCTTCAAATGGCCCGATCAGCGCTTGATGAAATGTCCAATTCTGGGGTATTCATGAGGACTGCTTCAACATTCCGGAGCGTCATCTCCCGAGATCCTGATTCCCAATTTTCGGCTGAATCCGGAAGGTATCATCTTTATATATCATATGCTTGTCCCTGGGCTTCTAGGTGCCTTGCGTTCTTGAAGATTAAAGGACTTGATAACGCCATCAGTTTTACGGTAAATTTTAAACATGGAATTGTTGCTCTTGATGACAATTTAACATTTCATAAGCCGGAAACTTCTCTATATATCTTCTTTTTTTCTTTTTTTCTGTTTCCTCAGTCTGTCAAACCAATATGGGAAAGAACAAAGGAAACAGATGAGCATATGGGATGGGTTTTCCCAGCCTCAGAGACCGAGGAACCTGGAGCCGAACCTGACCCCTTGAATGGCGCACATAGTATAAGGGACCTTTACGAGCTTGCATGTAAATCCTATATTGGGAAATACACAGTTCCTGTAGGTTAACTGACATGAAATGGATTTTGGTTAGATTGTTTTATTTGTTTATTTAAGACATTGGGGTCGTATAATGAGTCTCCTGCAATAACAGGTGCTATGGGATAAGAAGCATAAGACGATTGTTAATAATGAGAGTTCTGAGCTTATCCGCATGTTTAATACAGAGTTCAATGATATAGCAGAGAATGCAGCTTTGGACCTATGCCCTCCTTCCTTGCAAGCTCAGATTGATGAGACCAACAAATGGGTGTATGACAGTATAAACAATGGCGTTTACAAATGTGGTTTTGCAAGAAAACAAGGCCCTTATGAGGAGGTAAACAAATTTCTATTCTCTTTTTCATGATTAATCGACCCTTTTTGTGTATTCATTATCCTTAATCATAGTACTTTTATTTTTCTTTTGTATTTTCTTCTAGGCTGCAAAACAGTTGTACGAAGCTCTGGATAGATGTGAAGAGATACTGGGCAAGCAGAGATATCTTTGTGGGAACATACTTTCCGAAGCAGACATTCGGTTGTTTGTCACCCTCATTAGATTTGATGAGGTAGATTGTCACACAAAAGAAACTCTTGTTTTTAGCCCGTCTCTTTATCTATTTGACAGTCAAAACTTGTTCACTTCTATATGGAAACCCCATTAGGTATGGTTGAAGAAAGCATCAAGGGGTAGTTGAAATAAAGGATCCTTGTAGGAATTAGTCTTTGAATGCACACGACTGCTGCCTTACTTTTTTCTGATTAAAAATCTGAAAATTTGAATATTTCTTTTGAAGCAGTTCAACCATTTGAGTTCAAGGGCGTCTTTAGGTCGCTTACCACTTCAAATGGTTTATGTTTATCCTTGGATTATAATATGTTTCTCTGCAAAATTGCATTTGTCTCTAATCTTAAATATATGCTACTCTTAACTTCAGATCTTGCACATAATTGTTTTTGCTCCAAAATGATGGAAGGATATTGACATGGAAGACATCAAGTTGGTTTTCAATCTTCGTTAGTATGATCTCCAAGACATGGATGTGTGTTAATTTGGTGCACCTTTTCCTTTTTAGCTTTATCTTGCTTTCAGGTCATATCAAAAGCTAAACATATTGCTAAGGTATTCTGTCTTCAGAAAAATAATGTATATTTTACATTTACCTTTTTTGTTTTAAAAAGCTTTGTGTTTTATCTGAAAAAGAAGTCATTGCACTAACCATATAGTGGAATATTAAAATGAGGACATTTGTTTAAATATGCTGAAATAATAGGAACCACTGTTAGTGGTTTCACATTTGGGGAACTAAGTGCTTGCATAAAGCAGAGTTGCCAATCTGACCGTTCATGTGACTAGTAGACTATAATCTGATATTATATGCTTAGTATAGTTGATTTTGTTTAGTTTCAACTCTATTTCATGCTACAATCTTTCTGTTTAGAATTTTTATAAGCATGGTAATCCAAATTTCAATTACAGGTGTACGCAGTTCATTTCAAGTGTAACAAAAAGCTGCTCAGAGAGTACCCAAATCTATTCAATTATACCAAAGACATTTTTCAAGTCCCTGGTATTAGCAGCACTGTGAACATGATGCATATAAAGCGTCATTACTACGGAAGCCATCCTTCCATTAATCCGTATGGGATCATTCCTCTTGGTCCAGATCATGTTGATTATTCTTCGCCTCATGACCGAGAAAGGTTTTCCACATAGACCGTGTACACTGGAAAGTGAAAGATGAGGTATGGTGGCTGAGTCATGTTTATTGTAGGAGGGCCGTTGACAAGTCTTGCGTTCACCTTTCAACAGAACATAGTGGATGTTTGAAATATTTTGTATGTATAGTTTCATATTGCGAGATGTGTGTTTCACTTTGAATAAGAAGTGCAGCGACAGCATGGCCTTATTGTAATTCCAATATATGTTTGTTTTCGAAGCCTCTTTTCTTTTCCAGGGTCTATACGAATTTACCAAGGTGTTTCAGTTTGCGATTCATTTGATGACGGCAAAAAGTTGATAGATGCCAAGAGTAGGATAGTTTGAACTAATCATGTTATTATTTCATATGAAACAGCCCGAGAAGAAGAATGCTTTGGGCAGAGGGATTATATAATAATTATGTAAAAGACAAGGCAACATAAGATGTATATAAATTGTTAATAAACGTGGAGGAAAACACAGCTCTAGGTTGACAAACGAAATTAAATTGAGGTGCATCCATGAAGCTTTTAAAGCCTTTTCCGTTGGAACAAGCCATCAGCAATTAGCATCAAATTAATTTCATTTCTTTTTGCTTGCCCGGAGGAAATCGTAGATGCACAAAATTTCTACTTCATACCAGTACACGAGTTCCCATGTAAAAGAAGTGCCAAGACGGTACATTAGTTCTCGCTAAATTTGATGGTCTATTTTTGACACTGTAATAGCACAGACCTGTACAACATATGAATTTGGAACACGAAACAGATGACGTTTGCTCAAGACAGAACCACCACTTTACTCAAAATCCACAACACCAGAGAGAACTCAAATGCAAAGAGTGTGTGAAGCAATCCACGATCAAGTGCAAATCCAAACAGAGTGATCCCTCCGTTGTTGTGCTGCAAGTATGCCACTGCAAGGTGAAAACTTTCGGGTCAGTGCTACAGAGATTGAATTATTTTTGCACCATAAAACTATTCGCAGAATTTGAAACATACACTTGCCTAGTACATAATACCCACCTAAAGCTTGCCGGGTTTGGAAGGGAGACGGATCCTGTGAGGATAATGGATTGAAAGTGTTGTTAGGTGACTCTGAGCTACCATCAATGGCGGTAGATCCTGTGACTACATCTACCTCTGGCATCAGTGTCTTTGCTTGGTCACATCTTGCAGATGAAGACGTTGCAATCATATGCCATCTAGTTGCTACTGATACAATTCCTTGAGCTCTATGTGTGATTCTAGCCGCTCCAAAGAGACATAAGAAGAAGCCACTTAGCTGAACAGCTGAACAAACCTGTAAGTTAACCCAAAATTATTTCATGTCAACAACTTTCCAGGACGAATGGAACAGAAAATGATTTAAGATCAATCTCTTTGACGTGATATTTCTGACAAGGGAAAGACTTGTTATACATCCTAGGTTTCTAGAGTTGCTAGCAATTTGATATGCTTACCACAAGGTCTCCAGAGTTGAAGAAGCTCTTGTCCCCCTTGAATGCTAAAACCAGAAGCAACGCTCCCAATTGACAGATTGTGATGGTAACCAAGCACGCAATGATAAAGAACCGATACCTGTGGCTTGTAATGGACAATTGTTTCTTGATCCTAACATGTTCTTCAAATATGACACCGGCATCTGATTCGTGTCCCTCGAACAGTTTATGCAGACCTTCGAACCTTAGTATCTGGAGCTCGCAGGTCAGCCGAAACATGACACAAACCAGTAAGAACATCCCAGTTCTGTAAACCCATGAAACCAACACCAAGACAAACATGATGGAATTCATAGGTAAATCGGAGCTGACGTATGGAAACGAAAGTTTCACTGTCGAAAAGAGTATAACTTTATGTGCAAGTTCGACAACCAAAGATGGCAAAAGAATGCATGCTAGGTACCGAAAAGCCTTATCAAGTTCCCGAGAGTACCCTCGTCGAACAAACAACGAATCCTGCTCTAGGCCGTCGAGGAACAAGAGCTGTCGTAGACTGTACCTATTGAAGAAACACTGAAGAGTGAAAAAGGCTATCAATGCCAAACCTGACTCAGGAAGCTGAACAAGTATGTTGAAAAGTACAGGGTCATCGGAAGGTGATGAGGATGGAAGTTCAAAGCAGATGGATCTGAAGGTAGGAACAATAACGACGAAAAATATGAAGACGAAGTATGATATGAATCTGCCGAGGCAAGAGGAGTGATCGAGAGCACACCACTTGAGGCTTAAACGGAAGTTTTGTAGCTCATCCAAGAGCAGAGATTTGGATAGGGGATAAGAAGGTTGAACTAACAACCGTGTTGAAGCGTTGTGTGATGCCGTGAATCGATAGGATGGCTGTGAATCGACGTGGGTGTCATCGAAATTAGCGGAGGCGTTCATTGTGGAATTTGAGCGGAAGATGGTGGATTGTTTAGCATTAGCATTAGCAGTAGCAGTAACAGGGATTTATTGTATCGTGAAATTGCTGAGAGCAAGAGGTCCGTGACCCTTCAACTTATTGCTTTATGTTTGTTACGAACAGAAAAGGTACAATTTAGCTCCCCATGTTAACAAAATTTGACAAACTCAATCTTTATTTAAACAAATTATTAAGTGGTATAGTATACACCAATTGATAGAATTAAAATATTGAGAACTTCATCACTAACTTTAATTATTTTCATAATTCATTTTGTTTGGAATTAATTTTAGTACTGTAATGAAATCATATCTAGCTATTTTTTAAGTCGTTGAAAATAAACATTTATTACTATTTTAATATTCAAGATAGGGGTATAGAAAAAAATAATTCAACTTATTTATACAATAGTTTTTAAATTTTTAATAAATATAAATAAATTTCAAATAAAATTGATTTAATTTGGATTGAATTGAATACTCTTAAAATTTTAATGTTTTAAGACGTAAGCCCCACATGTGAACTTTTCTGTATAATCAAAGAATAGTTGGCCTCTCTTGTAACTCAAGAACGTAGTTAGAGAATTCTCAATATATATATATATATATAGTTTAAAATTCAAGAATAGCGAGATACTTTGTATTAGATCCAAAAAAATAAAAATAAATAATAACCTTAAAATCTCTAAAACATTAATATTACAAAATTATGTAATTTAAACCTAAATATTCTTTGCACTAAACATTTTTTAAGTATTAATACCAAAAAAGTTAAGTAAATAAGAATATTATAAATAAATTTCTCTGTTTTTTTTCAAAAAGAAAGAAAAATAATCTGGGTGAATTATTTGGAATTTTTCTTTTGAAAAATAGTATGTCTAATATTTTGATTGCATGTTAATAAAAAATAATTTATTTACATAATAATAAAAAAAAGTAACATTAAAAAGCTATGAAATGAATTTAACAATTTTTTATGTTGGGTTAGACTAAAGCAAAATAAATAAATCAGATACTCATGTTTTTCATTTTAAAGACTAAATTATTTTTATAGTTAGAATGGAATGAGTGGTTTTATCTCATTGAAAAGTTTCTTTTTTTATTGTATTCCTTAAATCTTTAATTATTGATTTTACAACGACAATTAGTATTCGTATCATTAAACAACTTTGCCAGATAAAATATGACAACATTATTAAATAATGCAAATAAAGTTTTGTACATCATTACATTAAAATCAAACATCTCTGTTGTGTCATCGTCTATACATTTGCCTCTCAATTATTGAAATTTTTAATTAAAACTAATTATTTGTAAATTAATAATAAAATATAAGGAAAATCAAAAGGGGTATACTATAAGGGATCCAATATATTAAACCTTATCATTTATTTTAAATTTGACCAAAGAAACATTTTCGATCTAAAAACTTTTACAAAAATTTGACTTATATCTTAATATTTGGTAATGCTTAAAACACTTCAATATTGTAAAATTCACCCTATTTAAATCTCAATTTAATGACATTTTTTCATTTTAAAAATAGGTCTCATACTACTAGTTAGGCATCTTATCTAGCAGCATGAGTCTCGTAAGGCTAGCGAGGAGTCACAAAAGGCTACATTTTCCTTCATTTTAAATGCAAATTTTTTATCCACCATAATGGCGCCGTTAACAATTGCTAGACCAAATTGCTTACAAATCAACCCGGCACGATATCAATACCTTCAAAGCCTTCCACCTTTAGCTTTTTATTGTTTAGTCAGAAGTCAACTTCTTCCTCGTAAAATATTGGATGCAAGCATTTTAATGGAGAAATATAACAAGTCATAATTAGAAAGGATGGAGAGAAACTCTTAGTCCACTGTGTCAGTGACACTCATGAATGCAATTAAAAGGAAATTTTTGTTAAATGATATAAAAAATGGGAATGAAAGAAAATTTTAAGCGTGGGTGTAGAGGAGGTTTTGATAAAGAAAAGAAAAGATTATTGAAGGGGGTTAGTAAGAGCCATCATTTCTAAGGAGAGAATGATCTTAACGAGAATGGATTCTCAAGATTTTAGGATCTAGATAAAGAGTAAAACAAAGGTGAGCTTAAGTTAGGGGAAAAATGTCCCGTAGAAAGTAATGCCAAGGGATGATGACTCTTTTCTATTCAAATTCACAACGAGAGCTCTCTAAATGATATCATTGAACAAGGTTCATGTCATGTTAGTGATCAGTCTATGTTCATTCAAAGATGGACGCCAGGTACAAATTTTCATTTGGGAAATATCGATGATTTGTCTTTATAGATCAATTTATATAACGTACCTCTTGAATTCTGGACAATTGGGGGCTTAAGTTTCCTAGCTAGCTCACTAGGCAAGCCTTTATGTATGAATGCTCAAACTGCAAATATGGAACATATATGCTTTGCTAAACTTTGCATTGAGGTGAAAAGAGATTATGTTCTTCCTGATCAACTACCAATCATGAAGTTAGGTGAGGATGGTGAGCTTAAAAAGTTTGTTGTGTCTCTTATCATATCCATGGAACAATTTAGTGAGGAAAAGTTGGGAACTAACTAGGAATTTTTTTAAAACTGGGAGTCATAATGAAATTATGTGATCATATCTTCTGAGAACTCAAAGGGTGACTTAGCAAAAGAATTAATGGAGCAGATTGCAAACCAAAAATCACTAGGAAAAGAGTTGATTTCTAACAACTTGGGAGTGTAGCTAGATATGAGAGAGAGTAAACTTACTAATGTAAGGAATACACTTGAGCATTAGAATTCAATTGTTGCTACAAATTTGGAGAATTCCCCTAGTGTTGACATGGAAATGCAGAGTGAGGTACTAGCTGAGATTTAGTTATAATGACTCCATTGGTGCAGGGGAATAGTTTTAAGCATAATGAATTAGCAGTAAACATGTTCACAGCTACACAGGAAGCAGACATTGAAATAGCAGCGAGTCCAATGGAGCAGGGGGACAAAGTAGCTTTCTTAAGCTCAGAATTTTGAAACAGCTATAACACCAATAGTGCAGGTGGACTGTTCTGAGCAGGTGAAACCATCAGAACCTATTGATAAAGTTCCTCTAGAGTATTCAACATACTGAAGAGGTGGAGAAACTAACTATGCAGAAGAAATATACAGGCATTGCAAAACTAGCAGATGCCAAATCTATTGATAAACCAGCAGTACAATCTGCAAGCTTAAAAAGAAGATCCTCAAAAAGAAGGGCTAAGAATAAATTCATAAGGGAATCTTCCCCTAATGATTATGATTTGGAATGTTAGAGGGTTAAACGACCCTCTTAAAAAAGCAATGGTTAATGAGACTCTTTGGGAAAAAAGTTACTAATAGTAAGGCTTCTTAAAATTAAAATAAAACCCTCTCAAATTTCTGTTGTTTTAAGGTTTTTTGGAGAAGATTGGCAGGCTATTTTAAACCATTCCTCTCATTACAATGGCAAGATCTTTTGTTACTTCAATCCCAAAAAAATTTCTATCCAGGTAATAGCAAAATTTGAATAATTCATTCGTTGAAATGCAAGTTGATAGAGGCCTCCATTGATTTTTATATTTCTCTAATTTACACTTCCAAATTTCAATTTCAAAGGGCCTCTCTATGGAATAAATTGCATTCTTTTGCAGCTACTCTTATCAAACCATGGCTATTAATTGGAGATTACAATTGTATACTCACTGATTAAGAAGTTGAAAGAGGATGAGGGTTTGGTTAACCAACAGGATGAGAGCTAGCCAAATTGTTTCACAAAGCTAAAGTTATTGATTTGAGATTCAAAGGGAGGCTATTTACCTAGTCTAACAAACAACATGGTCGTATGTTTATAACAAAAAAGCTCAATAAAGCTTTGGTTAACAAAGTTGGTTGGCTAAGAATCCTTACTCATTTTTAGAATTTGGGGACAATTCATTTTTCAAATTATTCATATATCAGCATTCAAATATCCAAGCTATGAGGAAGCAGGGGCTCCTATCAGATTCTTTAATGGCCTCTCACAGCAGGATGGTTTCATACCATTGGTGGAATCTTATTGGAACCTTAATGTTGATGGTTTTAAATCCTTCCAACTTATGCAAAAGTTGAGAAGGGTTAAAAATTATCTCAAAGCTTTCTTGAATGCTAATTCTAGGCAGATTAAGTTTACTTAACAGTTGCTTAGTGAGGTTCAAAAGGTTTGTTATCTATTCGAACATAATAATCATTTGAAGCAGACCAAATGTGCAAGATTAAAGGATCATCAGGATGCTTTAAATTTGAATAATTCTATCTTGAAACAAAAAGCTCGTATAAATTGGCTAAGAGATGGTGACTCTAACACCAAATTCTTCCATACTTCTTTACTTATAAGAAGGAACATGAATACGATTGTGGAATAAGAAGGAACATGAATACAATTGTGGAACTTAAAGACTCCTTGGTAAACTCTTTCTCTGATCATGAATCATTATCAAGGCTTACAAGGGAATTCTTCTTACATCTTATGGGCATAGAATAAAGTTCTTATGATACTCCTAATATTAGAGAACTTTTTAATAGTCCTTTATCTCAAGAATTCAAATAATCACTACCTACTCATTTCACTAGTAATGATGTCAAAGAGGTCTTATTTAACTTACACCCCTCTAAATCTCCTGGGTTGATGGGTTCACTGCTGGGTTTTTCCAGAAAACATGGGAGATTATTGGCAATCTGTTTATAGAAGTTGTCATAAAGTGCTTATTGATAAGTGTAAATTACATTGTGTTTTAGGGCATAGTTTGATATGTGTTTATCCATTAATTCGATCATTTAGTATATGTTTAGGTTAGAATTCTGTTCGTTTGTTAATTATTTGTGTTTTATAGGGTAGTACAAGCTTTTGAGCTTAAATATTATGTTTTTGAGGTATCTTGAAATATTTGCGAGTATTTCAAGGTCAATATTAAAAAACGGAGGAGTTTTGGAAGACATTTAGGCCGAAACAATGGCCCACTAGGCCACGATTGTGACATAGATGTAGGCCATGATCATGGCCTGCAGGGCCATAGTCGTGGCTTACGTCTAGCAGATGCGCAGACACTCGTGAACATCAAGTTTCAAGGGATTTTTTAGACCTTTCGAACCCCGAAAAAATCATAGGGTTACCCTAAACATAAGAGGATATTTAAAGAACAAGAAAAGAGGCAAAAATAAGCTTTTGCATGAGCCACCTTGAGAAACCCTAGAGAGAAATCATCGAGAGATAGAGGAAGAGAAGAAGAAAGAGAGAAGAGGAGAAGCTGACTCGACTTACTTCCCAGATCACAAGGTTTTTCGACATTGCTGCCTCGCATCATCCATTTAGATTGTATTTTCTATTTAATTTTAGCTTTATTATTGTATAGAATTGGATTGAATAGTTGATGATAGGATTTAGAATGTTGAGGATGTTCTAAACTCACCTTCAAAATTTTATTCTTGAATTAATGAAAACCTAATTGTTTATGTGTGTATTGGATTTGTTATGGTTTGATTCTGCGATTGCATAATTCGGCAATAAACTGAGAGTGTGAATCGAATGAAAAACGATTAAATTGGACTAACGAGAGTTAGGTGATTTAATAAAACAAAAATCGAATCAGATCGAGAAATTGTGAAAAGAGAGATCTTGTATAGGTCTCTGATAATTTATTAGAGAATTTCAGAACTAATTAGGGGTTTGGATAGGTTGTGAATTGAGAGATCGCAACCTCTATAATTTGATTAGGGTTTATGATTTAGGGTTAATGGTTATAACTTGAGAAAGAGTAATCAACCCTAGGACAGTCTAGAACCAACAATCCGATAATTCATAATCATTTAGGTTAGCATTAAGGATTGGTAAAATTCTCTTTTTCTCAATTAGTGATTTCTTTCGATTGATTATTGGGTGTGTTGCAATTGCTTTCTAATTAGGATTTCGTATTTGATTTTTAATTTAATTGATTGAATTAAGTTCTTGTATTAGTTTTGGGCAATTTAAATTTCTGTTATTGTTTCTGGCCTTAGATTTTATGATTACATTAACTCCCTCCTCGTGACATGGACACCTTTGGCACTACGCTAATGAACCGTGTGCTTGCAGATTATCGAGATTAATAATTAAAACCTACACATAACCAACCATCCGATCAAGTTTTTGGTACTGTTGCCTGGGAAGTGATTAGTTTAATTCTTGTATTCTAAGGCTTTTTTCACCATCTCTTGTAATTAAAAAAAATAGAAGCTGGGCATAAAATAGACGACACATCAACTTGGATATCACCAGATAACAATGGGGAATCTCAAGAGTTGAACGTCAAAAAGAGAAAGAAAGAACAATCATGGAGGATATATATTATAGGGAGCAAGGACTCATGTGGATTTCAATGAATGACAATTTAGTTGGAAAATTCATCATCTTTATTTGAATACATACACTTAGAGGTGGCAGAACTACCCAAATTTTTATTGATCTAACAATAAAAAGACTCCCATCAGACATCAAGACTTATTAGGATTTCAGTAAGACAAATCCAGTTCATGGGATTCCAATTTGGACAAAATCATGGATAAGCTCACAGATATGGAAAAGACCCAGAAGAGATTGGAAGAGAAGTTTGAGGAAGTAGCAGAAGATCATGCCTCTTCTATTCACAACCTAGAGGTTCGAATGGGCTAGCTTTTTAGGGAATTTTGTAAACAAAGTGTGGAAAACTGTTTACGCAACATGAAAGTAAATTCAATAGAGCCATGTCAGGCTATCACACTTAGAAATAGGGTAGAGCTAGAAGAACCAACGAGAAATCAAGCTGAACCTCACCTTATAGAAGACCAAGAAATCAAGGAAGAGGATGAAGAAAAGGATGAAAACCTCCCATATTATTCCCCAGATCTTGATATACCATGCTTGAACATCGAAAAAACTTTAGTAGATGTCTATGAAGAGAACATTATCCTTCAAATTAGTAATGACCAAGTGACTTTCAACATAAATGATGTATTAAAGAATCTGGAGGAGGATGACGCATTCAGAAAAAATGATGTGATCGAATCTTTTAAGGAACGAGAGGACGAAGAACAGTTGACAACTGACACCAAGTTTGAAGAAGCTATGGAAGTCTCTATTTAAGAAGCTAAAGAAGAAGAGGAGATGAGGGCAAATGAGGAAGAACTAAGAAGAGAACAACTCACCATCTTACCAGGCAAACTGCTGGATTTGATGGAAGATTCATGGAATTTTGTTATTTCCTATTTTATCGACAATTTGTTAATGAAAAGGATATTACTGAAATTAATTGGTTTTCTCAACTTTATCAATATTGTCATCCTAATCATTTTGCAATTTGTAACTTACTCACAGGCTACAAAATTGATGTTGAACGAGAAGGGTGGAAGCAAACTACTCATAATTGATCCGGGTTGAGCTTCTAAGGATGCAAGGTCAAGCTAATGACCCTAAATTAGCACGTTTAGTATTTATATTTAAATTGTTGTGTAGTTAGGTTTGTTTTAAATTCGAAAATAAGTTTTGAATGATTTGGAATGGTTTGGATTGCTAATTCTTTTACTCTCTTGAATCACTTATAAAATAAGGAAACACTCTCAATGTTAAGTGGATTTGGTCTTTACACTATCGCCATCACCGCCTCTATCACCATAAACGGCTTTGTGTTCTAACCCTTTTCTTTTCATTTTTATTAGTTTTTTTCTTATATTTTTCATATATTGTGTTTTATTTCCTCCTGGTATGTTTATGTACCATTATCACATTGAGGATAATGTGTTGTTCAAGTGTGGGGAGGGTTGTGTGTTTTTACCTTGAGTGTGAATTTTACGTATTGTATGATAGTTTGTTTAGGTTGCATGATGCAAATTGGGTGAATGTGTCAATGGCTAGGACTTAACGGGATAGATTTAGCCTTAAACATAGTCTTTTAGGTTGCGAAGATTTATTAGCTTGTGAAATTAGTTACCTAAGTTACTAAAGGCTAAATATGTTGGTTAATCAGGATACGATATTAGTCGATTCACCCTAGGAATTTGCTATGCTCATTTATAATTTTAGGCCAATCAAATAAGTAGCATTATTAGTACATTTTCATAAGAATGATTAGCTAAAGTAATAAGGTAGACAAAATTTTGTGTTTCAAAAATTTTTTATATAATTTTAACTAAAATAACTATTATGTTGCCCTTCAGTTTATGAATAGAACTAGTAGCCAGTTGAGAATGTGATGTAGCTAAGTAACCAGACCGACACGCATCATAAATGTGTGCCTTCGTGTAAAAAGGCTATAATGACATTCCAACTAAGCAGTTTAATAACAACTAATTTATTTAAATAACCAGATCGACGTTCATCACAAATGTTTGCCTCCACGTAAAAAGACTAGGTTATGCCTTTAAACAAAAATCAACAAAAAGAATGTTTTCAAATAAAAAAACCTACCAAACTTGTTAGTAGCTTGATTTTTCATGAAAACCTACAGAGGAATAGCTACACTTTTGTTTTGACTAAATGATTATCAATATATGTGTGCAAGTGATAGAGGTGAATAGACTCAACATTAAAATTTTGATTAGTTTGTACATTTAGTCCAAAGTGCTTAGACGTAGATTTCGCTTGTTAATAAGTTAGAATGACTTAAAGGATTGTATTTATAGTTAAATTTGTTTTGCAAAGTTAAAGTCATTGTCTCATTATTGCATATGCATGTTTTGTGTTGTCTTAATTTGTTTGAATGTTTTTGTTTGCTTGAGGACAAGCAAACGTTTAAGTGTGGGGATGTGATAAGTGTAAATTGCATCGTATTTTAGGGCATAGTTTGTTATGTGTTTATCCATTAATCTAATCATTTAGTATGTGTTTAGGTTAGAATTGTGTTAGTTTGTTAATTATTTGTTTTTAAGAGTTTTATGGGTTAGTACAAACTTTTGAGCTTAAATATTATGTTTTTGAGGTACCTTGATGTGTTTGCTAGTATTTTAGGGTCAATATCGAAGAACATAAGAGTTTCAAAAGACATTTGGGCCGAAACAACGGCCCACAGGCCATAATCATGACGAAAGGCTTAGATGTAGGCCACGATCATGGCCTGTAAGGCCATGGTTGTGGTTTACGTTAAGCAGACACGCAGACACTCAAGAATATCAAGTTTTGAGGGATTTTTTGGACCCTTCAGACCCCGGAAAAACCCTAGGGTTACCTAAAACACAAGAGGATATTTAAAGAACAAGAAAATAGGCAAAAGAAAGCTTTTGCATTAACCACCTTAAGAAACCCTAGAGAGAAATCATCAAGAGATAGAGGAAGAGAAGAAGGAAGAGAGAAGAGGAGAAGAAGCTAACTCGAGGTACTTCTCGGATTAGGAGGTTTCCTGATGTCGCTACCTCCCATCATCCATTTAGATTGTATTTCTTATTTAATTTCAGTTCTATTATTGTATAGAATTGGATTAAATAGTTGATGATAGGATCTAGAATATTGAGGATGTTCTAAACTCACCTTCGAAATTTTATTCTTGAATTAATGAAAATCTGATTGTTTATGTGTTTATTGGATTTGTTGTGGTTTGATTCTGCTATTGCATAATTCGATAATAAAATAAGAGGGTGAATCAAATGAAAAATAATTAAATTGGACTGACGAGAGTTAGGTGATCTAATCAGAGTTTTTGGTACCATTTCGTACCGGCCGGTACCGGCCGAACGGTACCATATCGGCCGAAAAATAGAACGGTACTGAAGACATTGGTACCGACCGTAGGTACCAACCGGTACCGTGTGTTTTCGCCTGATACCGGTCAGTACCGATTATATCGGATGGTACCAGGCCGGTACCGCGAAAACTCCGTTTTAGAGGGACCAATATGAAAATTTTGCAAAATTTTTTTATACCCTTCGACCTTTGTTCTCTCGTCTGTTTTGATTTTTCTCTTTGCTCTCTCTCTCTCACCGACTCCTCTCCTCTTTCCTCTCTCCATAGCTATCGTCGACGTCGTCCGTTCCTCCACTCTTGGCGTTCGTGGTGTTCTCCAACGTGCTTGGCTACTCCTCTGGCTGTCGCGGGTCGCCATCTTTTCCGCCTGTCGCGGGTCGCCTCCTCTGCCTATCGCCACCTCCTTCGCCTATCGCCACCTCTGTTTGTCACCACCATCCGACAACCACGTCTGTGTGCATCATCCGACGACAAATCTGGGAATAATACCTAGATCTGGATCCGACCCGACTCGAGTTAAACCGATTGTGACTGTTTATTAGGTGTGTTTTTTTCCAATTTTTGAATGCTTTTGTTAATTGTTTGTGTTGTGATTTGTGGCTTGTGAGGAATGAAATTGTGAAGATTTCTAGTTAATTGATTGTGTTGCTGGGTTGGAAATTTGGAGTTGTTAATCCATATTGTTAGGTTGATTTTGAAGGATTTATGGTAAATGTGGATGAAGGAGGTGTGAATTTTGTTGGGTTGGTTTTGATTGTGGTAAATGGTA
>JANQAP020000583.1:4219211-4233947 GCA_026874005.2 Erythroxylum coriaceum
AGTGAACAACAAAGGACTTAGTGCTGAACCTTGGTGGAGACCAACACTAATAGAGAATGTTTCCGTGTCCCCTCCTAAGGTATTAAGTAAATAAAGTAAAATATTAAGTAAAATTTGGAAATAAATTTACTTTTTAAATTAATTTTCACTTACATTAATTTTATAATAAAATAAATAATAGACAAAATATTAAACTAAATGAACCATGATTATTTTTTATTTTGAGAAATTAAATGCATTGAAGAATGTAGGCAATATCATAAAGGTACAAGTTTAAGTGCAAATAATCTTGGCAGCTACTTTAGAGAACCAAAACAAGATGGTGCAAAATCAGGTCGGTCATACTCTATGGGACGTAATGTTGGCTCATGAAACAAGTACATAGTCATAAGTTAATGGTAGCAGAAATAAGGTAAGAAATGTAATAGTAAGACAAATTAAAGATGGTTAATATTAATAAAAATGAAGAGAAATAAGATTAGGTGGTCCAAACATCTTAAGAGGAGATACTCTAACACTCGAGTAAGAAGATGCAAGAAGATTGTACTTAGAAACTATAAGAGAAAAAAAGGAAAGCCTAAGAAGAACTGAGGGAGGTGATCAAGAATGATATGATACTGTTGGAACTTACCGAAGACATGATCCTCAATAGAAAAATTTGACGTACTACGATACAGATAAAGGATCTCACATAAATAAGTTTTTCTCTTTTTCATAAGTCTTTTAAATATTTACCTTAATCATTTAATATTTAGTCATTTCCTCTTAGTTATTTGGTCTAAACATTTCCTTAGCCTAAATATTTTCGTGTAATTACTTATTTGATTTATTTATTTACTTATCTTTTTCTTGTTTATATATTTATTTACTTATTTTATCTCTTATTTTTACTCTTGACTTTGTTCTATATTTATTGTATGATTTATTTTTATATTTTATTTATACTGATTTATTTATTTATTTATTTATTATCTTTTATGTCTATTTTATTTTTAATGATCATTACTTTGTTATTTTAATATGTATATGAATATTTATATATGTATTTTTTTCTTTTATTTTATTTGAATCTATCGAAAACAACCTCTTTACTAGTTAGAGATAAGGTTGCATACTTCTGGACCTCCTTAAATCTTGCGTATAAGTGTGACCTTCACCAAATTGTTGTTGTTGTAGCATTGATGCTTTAACATGCCAATTTGAGATGTCTTTAACCACTACATACCATAGATTAAAAAACTAGCTAAATGAGAAATATAAAATGTTCTTTTAACTGTGTTTGTATCTACATAAATACTTGTTGCCTGTGTTTTTGTTTGCCTTAAAAAATCTAATGTTCCTTTCATTTTAAATATTATATACCAATCTTCCAAAGAAGAGCTTGAAGGAGATATATTACTGTCAATTATTCCACTTTCTTTAAGTTATTTAGAGCAAAATACCACACCAGGTTGTGGAGTTAATTGAAATCTTTTGAGGACCTCATTCGATAGATAAGCAAGATAATCACATTGAAAATATAAATGATCAATAGATTTAGGGTTAATAGAGCCCATGCTGTCGTTTTAAATTATATTGATATACTGAATTATGTCACAAATGGAGAGTTTTCCAACGTGTTTAAGCCAAAGAACAAAAGACAATTTTAGGATAGATTGTGGGAACCATACCAATTTATATCAATGGACTTTAGGTGCTTTATTCCTTAATTGTGAAGCTCTAAAAGAGGAAGTAGAGTAAGTGCAAGAAGGATTCTTTGTCCAGATAATCATGTCTCTATTGGAGGAAGTATGAGAGTAATATGGAGCAATCACCAATAACTCATCTTTATAATATTGGCTAATGTTGAATTTGTTACCTATTAGCACTTCTCTAATGACAGTATCAACTCAGATTACATCCAAGAGATGTGAGAAGATATTGGATTCACTCAAGGGACCCAAGGAGCTTCAGTTATAGCCTATGCTTGAACAACATTTTAGTTTGATTTCTCAACTTGAACAGATGCAACATGATCCAATAAGAGTCATACTTGGGAGAGTAAGACCAGAAATTCCCATGCTTCAAGTAGTATGAGTGAATCCATCTGGCTCTACTAGAATTCTCTAAATCCTCTTAATCGTCATAATTTTATGTGTGTCCTTCGTACACCTAAATACTACAAATATTTTACTTTTACTTTAAATTTGATCAATTTAAAAGAAAAAAAATACAAAAAGGTAATTGGGATTTCATACCATTAATATTTTATAATAGTTTCAATATGAAAGTCCTAACGTTTATGAAATTTGATTGGGTTAAAAGTATGTATTTTTTCACAAGATTACCTTTGTTTAAACAAAATTTATAATTAATGAGTTTTTACTTACACCTTAGGAAAAAACTCTATTGGTGCACAAATTAGAGATATATTTAAAATTTTACTAAAAGATTAATATACATAAATAATTAACCTAATTTTTAATATATTTAAGGAGTGTATTATTAAATTTTTATATGTAAAGATTAATTTGTGATATTTATTAATGACATGATTTAATATGTTAAGGTATGAATTTATTTATTAATAATTAAAAACCTTAAAATTTTGCGGGTACCTTTTGCGGACTTAATGTGCGAGATGTTAGCTGCCGGTAAACCCAGAGGCATTGAGATGAAAGCCAACTCTTCCCGTTGTAGTCTTGCATTGAAGCCTCAAACCTTGCCGGGCAAGGGAAACGCGTCGACTTGTGGCATGAGACTACACTGGTCTCGAACTTTCCTGGGCAAAGGAGACACGTGGACTTGTCACTTGTGATAATATGTGACAGCTTCGATAGAGGCTCATGGTCATGAATCCATGGGAAGATCACCTCAAGACCTCACCGAATCACGTGGGAAGGAGACTGATAACTTTACACATGGAACTGGGCCTTACCACATATGCTAGCGCCATTTGTCGCAACTTAGTTTCAGTTTTTGGAACCTTTTCTGGTTTGGGATCTTGCCGTGTCTACAATTTAACTCCAGGCAAAGTGAAATAGGATCTCCAAGTAGAGGCCGTCTGCCCCTTTCTCCTTTATTTTAATTCTTAGTTACATGCAAAAGATAGGTCGCCCGTGATGTCTGAATCCAAGTAAACGAAATCATGCCAAATGGCAATCTCATTTACGACTTTGAGAACTGTATTACGAACCCATTTACATAAAACCCTAACATCTTATTCACTTATTATAACGAAACCAATATTTTAAAATTACATCAAAAATTAAATTAATAAAATAAAAAATTTAAATTTTCAAATTTAACTTGTTATAAAAATAATATATAATAAGAATTGAACAAGATTAAAGCATTTGAGAAAATTTGAAAAATTACCATTATTTATCTATAGAAGAAGTTAAAGTTAATTAAAGAAGTAAACTATTAAATGAAAAGTAACTAGTTTGTTTTTATATAAAAAAATAAGTAGTTTGCAAAAACTGACCCTTAATTAATAAATCTAACATTTTTTAATAATAAAATTTATTAAGATAAATAAGTGGTTCAAAAATTTTAATTTAATTGAATTGTTCCAATTTTTTAATGGATGGATGAAACTATCACGTGTATAAAAGTGATGAGATTAATGTCAAAGATCTTCTCTCCTTTTGCTGCAATTTTATCTTTAATCTTCAAATTCATTTAAAATTTTTAATTTTTTTGATTTAGTTGTTTTTTACAATTTTCACAATTTATAGTAATCAAAAAAATTAACGTTTACTAAAAAAATGATTAATATAAATTAAATTATTTAATTTAAATTTTAAATATTATTTCAAAAGATAAAATATATTAATAATTTAAAATTATTTAATACATATATTTAATTTTTAAATTTTTAAAAATACATTAAATTTTAAAATAATTACTTATGAAATAATTTTTAAATATCGAAGTCGTTAATTCTAAATAATAAAATAAGTTTTTAATATTTAAAATATATTAGCAAATACAAATTAATTTACAAAATTTATATATTTTTACTTAATATAATTTATTAATTATTATATAAAAATCAAAATAAAAGTATTTATAAAACTATTCTATCGAATTATTTTTATTTAATATTTATTTATTTATTATTAAAACTATAATTATAATAAAATTAATAATTAAATAATTTGTTAAAATAAAAATAAAAACAAAATTAAAAAATTACTAAGTAATGGTATATGATCAAGTTATGTAAAATCGCATCTCAAGTTATCAAGTCCAAGTGATGTAAGAAATATGGCCTGATGTTGTAGCCCATATTTTCTGTAAGCTCATATTAAACTTGATTTAAGGTTTTCTTAATTTAATAGTATGTTAAATCTTGACCGTTAATTGAGTACTTCATGGATGTACAAGATTTAAAGTAAACAAAGAAGTGTATATAAACTAGCCATTTTTCTCCCCTAATTACGTACAGACAAAAACAAATATAGAACGTAGGTATTTGTGCATTGAGCTATCTATCAAGCTATCGTATAGAAAGAGAGTTGAGAGAGAGAAACTAATTCGTGATTGTTGAAAGTTTTTTCTTTACATTATGATGAATTACGCTCAAGGTAAGTGATTTATTCACTTCATCTATTTGTTTATTATTATATTCAAAATTTAAATGGGCAAGAATGATTTATGTATGATTCATGATTTATCTATTATTTTTTGTCTTTGATGTTTGAATAATCAAGAACAGAAAACTTATATGTGATATCAGAGTCATGGATTTTGAATAAATAATAATCCTTAGGGTTTTGTATAAAGAATAATATTCTCTATTAAAAATAGTAATAATAATAAAGCCACCGGTATTGTTCGTTGATAAGGAAAGCATAATCATCTGCGTGTTTCTTTATTTCTCTAATTTTGGGATTTGGTTTAGAGAACACAAGCAAAAAGCTTTTTCTCAGTTCTGCTCACGTTTCTTGGAGAACTTTCATCTTAGATTATTTATATGAAAACAAAAGATTGCTCAAGGCCCTACTCATTAGGCGCCACATACAATAATCATGATGGGGTTTAGGCATCAGATCACCTGTGCCACTAATGCTGATCCTATTCTGTTCCACAATTAAAACATCGACGTTTTAATTAAATCAAATGTCCCAAGGCTTTAACTTTGTTCACTTGAGCCAAACCGATTTGTTGTCTTTCTTTGATTTTGTTCCCGCCTCAACTCTTTCCTTCCCCTTTTAGGTTAATTCATAGAAAATCTCCGTCCTAGATCAAGCTTCGACGTTCTTAAAGGTTGAGGTATGCTCTTTTTGGATAAAGCTTCGCAATTTTGTTCTCCATCAACAATTAACTCATATAGTAGATGTGAACCCACTTTCTTTCCTTTTCTCTCCCACTCTCTCGCTTTCGTTTCTTCCACTCTCTCGCATACCTGCCTTCGACTCAACCCTTTCCATCCCCCTTTTGGGTTAATTCATGGAAGGTCTCCTGAACCCTTAAGGAGAGGGTTTTTTTTTTGTTAGAGCAAAGATCATGGCTCGGGGCAGGAGAATGGTGGATCAATGGTTTCGACTAAAGACAATTCGTTGGGAGAAGCTCAAGACATAGATGTGATTTTGGTTAATACAAATCAGGTTTTTTTGTTCGTTAACTGTTCACATTCTTTTGAAATCATATCTCAGTTTATCTCTTTAATTGTAATGGTATTGTTTAATTGCCATTACTTTGAATTTTCATGATTAGGTGAAAAACTCCTATCTCTTATAAAAAAATTTTGGGTGTGTAAAGTTTTATAAATGGTTTACAGATTTTGAAATCGGAGGTTGATAGTAATCACTTACTTGGGATACTGTCACATTGCGAGGGGTTGTTGTGAAATTTATTTCTCTGCCTTTCTTGTTTTTGCTTGTAGATGGTAGAGAAATATCAACATTATGTCAATACTTTGACAGAGTGGATACAAACATGTGATAATATACTTCGTCAGGCATGTTGATATTGATTTTTCATTTGTGATTCCTTTTAAATTTTTTAGTATTCCATCAAGAAATTTGCATTATTGGCCTTTAATTTAAGTTCAATTGGTTTTTTGTTTTGATTTGTGATGGCTGAGGTCATTTTGGATGCAGGTGGATGAAACATTGGACTTGTTTAATGAACTACTACAGCTTCAACATCAGGTAGTAGCTACAAAGACTAAGACTCTTCATGATATCATCTGGTATTATTCCTTTCTCGTTTCTTTGTATTGTTAGGTAATGACTTAGAATGAGTTACAATATCTTCATTCTGGATTATTCAAATTTTCCGATGCCAAATACTGAAGACTTCAATTTGGGTTTTCTTGACATATTGGAAAAGGTCTGACATTGAAAAGCTTAGAGGTTGTATTGATTTGCCTTGTATTTCTCTAGAAATTCTTAACTGTATATATCTGGGGTATAAAAATGGTCTACAAACCCACTTTGCGTCGGAGCTTAAGTGGAAATATCCAAAATGGATCTCAAATACAATGCAAATCCAATCCAATCCTCCTTCATTTCTTTATAGTTTCTTTTATATTTTTGCTATAATACTATTGGCAAGTTAGATGTTAATTTCTTTCCCATTCAGGACTCACTTTAATTTTACTTAATTATGATTGTGAATTTAAATTTTATCATAGTTTGTAACTTTATGAAATTTCATAAAATATATAATGTATTCTACAAAATCAGATTTATATACCTAAAGAAGTTAATCCTCTGGGTTTTTTGATATTCTTTTCAATTTCAATTGGTGGAAAAGCAAAGACTGATTGAATTTGTTGATGCACTTCGAAGCAAGCTCTGCTACTTTGACGAGTTGAAGAATGTAAGTTTGGATGCAAATACATTCTCAATTTCAGTTGCTTTGAAGTTATTTTTCTGTCTTTGGCTTTATTCTAGTGACAATGTTATCTGTGCTGATCTCACTTGGAATTCAGTTTCAATTTTTCTTTTTCTTTTCATTTCTCCACCTTACTGATAAAAGGCAGCTTGGTTCCCAAGCCTAACTAGTAATCCTCTAGTATGAATTCGTTAAGGTTGATTATGTTATTGCTGAATTGATGATTATTGTAATATCCCATTTTCCATACTAAGGGTTAGGACCCTAGACCACTGTACATGAGAAATAGCATTGAGAAATTAAGAGGTGCATTGCAATCATATGCATATCATTGGCATACACATGTGAATATTGATTGTATGCATTACAAAGAGTGTATATGCACTCAATTGACATATTCTGGGGTATGAACGATTTAAAATAGTTATGATGTGAATTTTGAATTATTATGTCGTGAATTTTGATTTGGTGAATTATAATTATTAATTAGAAATTTATTAGTTAAAATTGGGAGATTTATTAATTTATGTATATTTTGGACTAAGAAAAATGTCAAGTGACAAGACAAATTGACTCATAATAGAAATAAGTGATACATGGCAATAGAAATGTGACATTAGGATTTATTGACAAGTGGCATAGAAAATTGGGTGACAAATGTACTAGAAATTAAATGGTATTGAGCACCATAATTAGAAGATATTAATTTGATCCTTTATGTGGTAAGCGTCATAACATGTGACATGACACTCACCAAGCCTTTAAACCCATGATATTAACATCTTTGAAAGACCATCTTCATTTGTCTTTCACTTTTATTTTTGTTATAAGTTCTATTCTTCATTTCTTTCTTCTCTCCATTCAAGAAACTCTTACCCAACCCTTTCAACGTTAAGCTTTGCTACAATCTTGCACTTTGCTACTCAAATATCTTGTTATCTTCTTCTTGCTACTAAAAGACCCAACCTATTCCTCCTTAAAAGTTGAAGATCGTGTAATTGGAAAGTTAGGTTTTACGTGATGTTTTGGAGAAGCTTGGAGTTAAACAAGTAAGATCTTGATCTTTATGGGTTGTCTTAATAGAAGCTTATATGATGATTTTGTGTAGGGTTAGATTGATAGTGAAAATGATATGTGATGAGTTTATAAATTTTGATGAAGGAATGATACGCCTGTGTTCTGTTTAGAGTGTATGAAAAACGTGAGTTATAAGTTGTTATATGGATGAAATAAATTGGGATTTAAAGCCTAATGAAGGAGAAATTTATGCTTAAGAAAGGTGTTTGTGCAATGTTCTTGAAATAAGAAGAACTATGATTTATGTATGATAGTGAATGACGGTGAACATATTCTGTTTTTGTTTAAATGATGAATAATAGTTTATGAATTGTTTTATGGATGTTTTTGAGATGGAAATGAGGTGAGAATGAAGAGGAAATGAAGTAGAAATGATAAACTATCCATAAGATGTCTTGGATATAGTATAGAAAGGTTAAAAATCTGGAAAATTGAAGAAGAAATTGGCTGAAAATTTCGGGTGGCATAACCCACGATCGTGGGAATGCCTCCACGATTGTGGGAAGTGCGTTTAAAGTGAAAAACTTTCGAATAAATCATCCCACGATCGTGGGAAGTCCTCCACAATCGTGAGAATTGCATGGAAAGTGAAGTGTTGTCTTTTGAGTGATGTTTGAATCAACTAATAATAAGATACTTTCCTATGGTGCATTTAGACTTGATTGAGGCTTAAAATGAACTTAGTTTGATGTTGAATAAGTTGATAAAGTATTTGATATGTTTAGGTTGTTAATTGAGGTTATAATTAAGGAATGAATAGTTGATAACAAAGTATTACAATCTGAAAAATTATGAGTGTCATAAGAATGAAAGTGTTCTTATGAATGTAAATGTCATCCAAAGGATATGAATAACGTATATTAGGTATGAATGAATGAGAATTTGGGTATTGTGTGATTATAAAATGTTAGAAAAGGGATTGATGAAATTGTGATTGAAGAGTTAGAATAATCAAGTTCTTTGAGGTGTAAACCTAAGTGTAAACTAGACATATTCAAGTGATAATGTCTAAATGATCATGACTTGTGATTAAGGATACATACCCGCGAATGGTCAATTGAGCATATATTGTACATATCACATATGCATATGTCTATGATTGAATACTTATGTGATTGATCAAATTAGCAATGTGTACAATATGTGTATTGTTTGATTTAGAAGCTCAAGTTAAACGCCAGCATCCAAACATTGCTGATTCATCGAGGCAATAGCTATCTGGAGCTTACTGTGAGTCAACCTAGATGTTTCTCACTAGGATTGATTTATTTTTGTTTAAATTTCAAGTATTGAATTATAATTGATATGATTGATAATTCTGGACATTAATGGTCTGAAGAGTTTGATATTTGGGAACGTATTGGAAGTGTTTCTGATTGAATATGAATCGGTAAAATAAGTGTACTCAACAAAAATGTTGAATGTCAGACTTAGGTCCGATGATAATGTGAAAGTGATTGTACATGATGAATGAAAGTGATTGATTACATATAATGTGAATTGATGCATCTCATTACATTGAAATGCATGATCAGATAAAGGAAGTTATGACCGAAGTGACCAATGAAAAAGAGCTTAAAGCTCATAAATGTGTATAAAGAGCCACAGGCTCAGTATTAAAAGAAGCCCGATATCTACAACAGATGACAGTTAAAAAGATGCTCAGACAAAACAAAGTAATAATGAAAGTGAGTCACATGTGCATTTGTATTTGTACACATACATGTATTATTTGAAATATTACATGAATTTACTGAATTGTGATGTTATGAATAATTGACAAAAAGATTAGATTATTATGAAATGAGTATGTAAAATGTGTAATGTTCATGATGTATATTTGAGATGAGGTATATTGTGAAATTGATTTTGATATGTAATATATGTGTTTTGATATGAGTAAGCAAATCGATGATAGTTCACTCACTGATTTCTCAAAACTTATCAAAATTGCAAATGCTGATTTTCAGGTACGAGGGAGACCTAGACTCTATGGCAGACTAGTAGAAGTCTAGTACTGTAGATTTTGGACTCAATAATGGCTCAAAGGTCGGTCAGCTAACATTGAGGAGTTTAGATAGAGTACTTTTGTATAGTTTTCTCATTTCATGTAGAATGTTGTAAAGAGTAGGAAACTCTAAGATATTTTTGTGATATTGTATAAATGGATTATGTAGCGAAATGCTACAATGTAAATTACGTTTTATAAATGAAATGAGGAGTTTGATCTTTGTAATTACTGATGTTATGTATAATGCCATATAAAGTGAATGTGATTGCTCTAACATGCCACTTTCATAAGGTATGTTCCTGAATGTCCTTGAGATGTTGGGGTATGTTCCTCGTGGAAGTGGGGTGGTACAATTATTCCTAAGAAGTATAATACTCATAAACAGTTCAAAATTGTTCAAGTATGGGATGCAGTTATTGGTACCAAGTAGTTTACTTTTGAGGGGCATGAAACGCCCATTTATTCTGTGTGTCCATATTTCAAGGAGAATATATAGGTAATTCATTGTAGTTTCTACCCTTTTTCTCATAATTATATAGATAGTTTTGCATGAAGAAAAGGAAGTTGGCAATCTGTTTTAAAATTGAATTAAAGTTAGGTTTGTTATTATTACTTCAGTCAATGGCCATAAGTAGATTGGGTTTGTTATTTCCTTACGGTTCCACTTAGCATCAGAGTATGTTAAAATTATTTTCTTGTGCAAGCCTTTAGTTAAAACATTTCTTATCTCTATTTCATCAAATGAATTTCTTTCATATCGATTGCTGCCACCCTTATGCCCTTTATCAAAATATTTACTTATCAAGCATTTTAGTAGAACTTGGTTTCTTAAACACTAGAGTACATTATGTTTATTTCCTTTATGATAGGTTAAGAGATGCACTTTTTCTTTGTGTTCTTTCTTGTTGACTCTGGATTTTACTCTTTTATTTTTAGTAATAATTATGGTATTGTTAGTTGACATTTGGTGTTTACTAGCCTTAATATCTTAATCATTACTTCTAAGAGTTCCTCGTGTCCCTCCCTTTCTCATCTCTTTATTTTCTGTTCTCTTTTCTTGTTCCCAGTTTATTTTTTCAACAGCTACTGATGGAAAGATAAAGGCATGTTTGTATGACAAATTAGGCTCAATAATTGACTATGATGCTCCTGGACATTTATCTACCGTGATAACTTACAGTGTTGATGGAACAAGGTCCATGGATGATTCATGCTTAACATTTTTTTATGTTGATGTAGATATCAATATGTTTTATCTTGTTTTTTTACATTTGATTATCTGTAATTTTAAGGTTATTTTCTTATGGCACTAACAAAGAGGGGAGTTATACTTGGTTGAATGGAATGAAAGTGAAGGAGCTGTGAAGCGTACCTATAATGGTATTGGGAAGAGATCTGTAAGGTTTGTCCAATTTGATACCACCAAAAATAGGTTCTTGTCTATTGGTGACGAGTTCATGATTAAATTGTGGGACATGGACAACCTCAGCCTATTAACAAGTATTGATGCAGAGGATGGATTGCCAGTAAATTTTTGTTAGGCCTTATCCATTAATCTGATAGACTTTTTCCCCAGTTAATAATTTTATCCTTATGAGTTTGCAGGATTCTCCTTGTATTAGATTTAACAAGGAAGGGATACTGTTAGCTATCTCAACAAATGAAAATAGTGTCAAAGTTCTAGCAAATTTAGATGGGATAAAGTTGCTTAGAGTAATGGAAAATCATACCTCTGATGCTCCCAGAGCTATTTCTGTAGCTGTTGTGAAGGTATAAGTTCTTATAGACATGGGCATTTTATTTGCTATGCATATGTTTCAAATTTTAAATATTTTTTCTCTCGCTGATTTAATGCCTCCTTTCTTACTCGGGATCTATTTCTTGATGCCTGAATAAATGCAAGCCCCTCTAATTAGTAATTTTACACCTGTCAATACAACTGTTGGAATTGTCATGGGAGATCGAGCTGTTTGGTTGGAATGGTAAGTGCTGATTATTTGACAGGAGAATCAACTTCACAGTTCCTAACTTTAGATATTTAAAATCTTTTAGCAGCTGTTGGAGCTTCTATTTACATGCCTAAATGGGGAAATCCCCTTCTTCTCAATTATTTGAGGTTGTGAATTCTGTTTTAAATTTCTTCATAATAGTGATGGTCAGGGTGTTAATGTGAAACCTAGAAAAGATCTGGCATTGAAAAGCTTAAAGGTTATACTGATTTGCCTTGTATTTCTCTAGAAATTCTTAACCGTATATATCATGGGTATAAAAATGGTCTACAAGCCTACCTTGCATCAGAGCTTAAGGGGAAATATCCAAAATGGATCTCAAATACAATACAAATAGAATCCAATTCTCCTTCATTTTTTTGTAGTTTCTTTCATATTTTTGCTAGAATACTATTGGCAGGTTAGATGTTATTTTCTTTCCCATTCAGGACTCACGTTAATTTTACTTAATTATGATTATGAATTTAAATTTTATCATGTATGTAACTTTATGCAATTTAGTAAAATAGATATGTATTCTACAAAATCAAATTTATGTAATTGTTCTGTAATATGCCTAAAGAAATTAATCCTCTGGGTTTTTTGATATTCGTTTCAATTTCAGTTTGTGGAAAAGCAAAGACTGATTAAATTTGCTGATGCACTTTGAAGCAAGCTTTGCTACTTTGACGAGTTAGAGAATGTAAGTTTGGATGCAAATACATTCTCAGTTTCAGTTGCTTTGAAGTTACTTTTCTATCTTTGGATTTATTCTAACAACAATGTTATCTGTGTTGATCTCACTTGGCATTCAATTTCAGTTTTTCTTTTTCTTTTCATTTCTGCACCTTACTAATAAAAGGCAAACTGGTTCCCAAGCCTAACTAGTAATCCTCTATATTAGTTAGGGCATGAAATTTAAATTGAATTGGTAAAGATTCAGTTGGAAGATCACTATGTAGATGAATGGCTATACTTTGTGACGGTGAAGAAGATTGATTCAATAGTTGTCGACTTCTTTTATTTTCTATAGTAGCTTCAATGAAAAACCTATGCATATGGATCTCCTCTTTTCTGATAGATAGATTAACCATATAATAGATCTTCTTGTTATTGGTCATCTGCATATGAATCCTAGAGCAATCATTTCTGTTCCAGGAGTTCGTTTCACTGATCATGAGGATGTCTTTATTTGTTAAAATCTTGCTTATGATGGAGTTCAAACTTGTGTTGTTATATTGGATTATTTATTTTGATGGATTTCAATTATGTGTACGCATCTTGCAGATTTCTACAAATTTTTATTTTTGAAGCATGAGTGTAGGAAACGAGAAATTCCCGCCACTACTGAAACGGATTGATGAGTGCATAGTGCAAGTGAATATTTTTCTTATAGCCATATGTGAGGCTACATGTCTGTAGCATATAGTGGTAGGTTTTCTCTTGTTCTGAGGATATGGCACTGGATTTTGATTTTTTTATTACATAAGGTATATTGAGAGCAACCCGCAATATACAGAATCTAGTGTTTATTTACTCAAATTTTGACAACTCCAGGTATAGACATAGAGTCAGCACTTTACCATGTGATTAGGAATATTTCAAAATTTTAAGGTTTATATCTAGGTCCATCATTTATTAAGTTTACATGTATAACCGTCTACAGCCCTAGGTATGATCTATTCTCATATGCATTTAGTTCTGAAGGGAGTTTCTTCTCACGTGAGCTTTACCTGTGGGTGGTAGAAAAGCTTCAATGAATGTGGATGTGATTTTTAACTTGCTCTTTTACTTGTTTCTTTCATTAAGTCCAGGCGACAATCTGAAGCACTAATAGCAATAAAGCATCTCTGTCAGAAGGGGTAAAGGCGTTTGTAATCTACGTGCGATTCAAGTGTATAATTTTATAATGCTGTTAAGAGTTCTAACTACTATAATTTCTTTTGTTCAGTGTATAAGTAAATATACAAGTAGCAGTAGTCAGTGTTCAAGACAGATGGTATGCTCACTTGGATATGGAAAAATGTCATAAGTGGCTAGGCTTTTGGCTGAAGGAAGCTTATCACACATTCTTTCTCGATAAAGAAATAAATTGTAAGAATCATTTGTTATTTGCTAAGCCAATATAGTTTTGGATGTTTCAATATTGTACTCATACGACGCTTGTTATTTGGCAGGGGATGTTAGTAAGCACTTGAGTTGTGCATTTGTGGGCATACAATTGTATTGGTGGTAAGTGCATATCTGTGCTAGAATATTTGGGGATATTTGTATCTACTGATATATTAGAATGTTTAAACTTGAAAACCTTGACGGAAAACATACATCGACTTGATTATTAAGCTTAAAGTGAGGTATGGTGCTTGTTATATATGTTACAGCTCTTTTATTTAGATATTTGTGATTGCATCTGCAATTGAAAATGACTCAGATAGTGATTATTATAAAAGTAGCGGAGGGAGTGTATCACTAATCCACTTTGTTATGCACTTCATTCACTATATAATTGTAAAAATGGATCAGATAGTGATTATTGACTATTATACCAGAATGGTAGGCTTAAGCACATAGCTGCAAATTTGTGATCCACCAAGCATATAGGTGTATTGTTCTCTGTATCCACCAAGGATATAGGTGTATTATTCTCTTAATACTCACCTGACAAAACAAAAGTAGCTGCCTGAATTTACTTCTAACTGTTTGTTATAGTCTTTATCTTTGTTTCATTTCTTACATAAATTTAAGCCTGAAAACTATGGATCAACATACTGAGTGCAGTGATATATGTGGTTTTGATGTTGGCCGATTCATTTTCGAGTTTGGCGATGGCAG
>JANQAP020000583.1:4255679-4271717 GCA_026874005.2 Erythroxylum coriaceum
GTTATTTTGCTGGGTTTCTATCAATACAATACAAATTCTTGCCAAAACATTCAGTGTTTATATTCTGTGTTGTAACAGTAAGGAGTCTCTTTTAAACTCTTTGAGGACACCAGTCAGGGTTGAAGCACCCATCGGGGAAACACTGATGCAGTATGAAACAAGTGTATACAACACTACTCAAAATCCAAAATGATAAATTAGTTGAACCCTATGTGAAGCACCTTTCAATGACCATAGAACGTATATCTTTAACAGCTTTGTCAGAAATCTGCAAGAAAGAAACTCAAGGAAATAGAGATAAAGAGTCATCAGGAAGCCACACCAACTCATAAGAACTTTGAAGCATGTTTCAAATTCTTTAATGTGCGTAAAAACTAAAATGAGGCTATTCCTAATTGAAACTACGGACCCTAATCACCAAGTTCTTAGGCTTATTTTTTATGAAATAATTCATTTAACAATTGAATTTACATTATTGCATAGTCATGATTAAAGGAAAGAGACATTCACTGATCCTATTGAATAGAGTCGCAAACTAAAAATCAATTTCACCGTGAAATTCATGAAAGAAGAAATCTTATCCTTTAGTCTGAATCACAAAAATCAATAGTTCAAAATGCACCAGCAACCATGATATTTTAAGTGACCTTTTCAATCAAAGGTCAAACATTTTTATTATCAAATTGTGCAGTATTGACAGCACATATTTAGGCACCAGATTATAGCTACCAGCAAGTGGAAGACAGATGCAACCGCAACTACTTCATTACTTTTGGACAAAATCAAAGGCAGCAGAAGCACGAAATGTATATAGCCCCGCAATCAGCGTGAGGATATCATATCAAGGGACTGGGCAATGCAGGGGAAGTCATTTCACCTGGAGTTTATACTCACATGCAGGCCATCAGTTCTGTGGTATGTTATAAGACCAGTTACTTGCCCGTTTGATAAGTGAACCCCTTCATAAAGCTGTTGGGCCAGCTGTACACAACCAAAATTCACAAATAGCTCAAGTCAATGACAATTACAACAAAGACACACAAATAAACTTATGGATTCAAAAACACTGATAGTTCAAGCTCCTTGGTATGGTAGAAACATGCCATTTTTCCTAGGCATTGGACGACATATATCACCTCTCCAAAAATTTTACCAAAGGAAAAAGAAACATTGATTGATTTCCTTATGCTTCCAGTTCTGAACAGCATCAGAAAGCATCAGTTCGCAGCTCAAACACATGGACAACTGAAAATGGCTCTGTAGATGCCAAATGGATTGAGCAAGACAAAAAAACCAGAAAATAAGAGCAGGAGCATTTGTTACCTATCAATTCCAGTATATCTACTGTACAACTATGGTACCCAATTTACACACAATTTCTGAGTGGCCAAAAGAGCTAACATGTGGAAATAGAACCAAGTTGATATGACCTTCATCAATATCAATATTACAGGAAAACAGGGTTAATTAAGAAAACGATCACGAAAACATAATAAAAAATACATGAATTGCCACACCATAAAAAAAAAGGGATTGGGAGTGACAAAATCCTAGGGTTTGGCTGCCACCAACAAGTTAGATAAGATCAAAATTTTTTGAGAACATAAAACATAAGTTACTCTAAAAGGTTGGAAAAATTCTCTCCGAAGGTTTTTGATCAACAAGAATAATGATCATCTGCCAATTACAATCACAAAAAAAGCCTCTTATAGGCATAAAACTTTAAAAACTAGAGTTCTAAAAGGAAATAACCACTTAAAATAACAAAACCTTAACTAATTAAAACATGTGTCCGACACTTGTCTTGGACAACACCAGCTCTAGTTTTGTTTTGAAACTTTCTGTGTAAAACAAAGATGACGGTGCTAGTTTCATGTTGAACTCCAGCAATAACTTCCTTCTACTTTCCTAGTCTGCAAACCCAATAAAAAAATTGGCATCACTTTGCTTCTGATTTTGACGCCACTTACATTTTGTAATCACATTCGACACTTGACCTGAACCGTTCGCAAGTTGTCCAAGCCCCTCTTCATGCCTCCTCTTAACAAAAACTTGTGTAACTATTGACTGGTCGGGGAAACTTAGAATGCATAATGCAATTGATCTCAAAGCAATTAAGTTGGGCAGCCTTGGTGTACTACATCTGGAAGGAGCGTAATTGCAGAATTTTTAGACAACAAAGCCAAAGCATTGAAATAGTTTTTCAGGACATTTTCCTCCATTGCAGATTGACCATGTTAGCAAGAGGTATAGCAGCAAATCTATCAAGTAGTATGAAGAGAAGATGGGGATTGGAGTAGGTTTATGTCGTCTTATAAGTATCCCTTAGATTTCAAGATGTAGATGATTACTAGGAACCACAATTCTTTGTAATCTAGACCTTTTGGTTTATCCTCGACCTTTGTACTCCAGAATGTATATATATTAAATCAATGAAACCCTTAATTTTTTGAAAAAAAACTTGTGTAACTTGAATCAATGCTTGATTCTCATCATTTTCAATCTCTTCAAAATGATTTACTCTTAAATTAGCACCTTCATCTACAAAATAAAAAAACAATTGACCTAGGTCAAGAGTAAACCTTTCACATCTCCCACTTTTTCTACCAAACTCACTCCTTTCCCCTCATGCTTATATCTCCTTTTTTACTTTGGACAAAAGGCTTGAATTACCCCCAAGTGTTTGCTCCTACTTATTTCAACTTAAATTTTTTGCCCACTCTCATAAACCTTGCATTGATCTTCATGAACTTGCTTCAGTGACAACGGAGCAACAATAAACAATTTGTCAATCATGAAAAAGTAATACCTACCTTTATACCCATAATATATGACTCTCCTATTAAATTATAAAGGATGCCCCAAAAGAATGTGTCCCGCTTGCATGGGAACCATATCACACAACACTTCATCTTTGTATCTCCTAATTGAGAAAGAAATCATCAACTGTTTTATTACCCTAGCCTTCACACTCTCAAATAACCATTGCAGGTCGTATGGTTTAAGGTGTTTTGTGCCCCCTAGGGGGTGGTCGAGTTGGGGGGGGCCGGCGGCATGGAGCTAAAGGTCCTGTGTTCGAATCCTTCTATATATACTCTCTCGATCGAGCCTGTCGTATAGGACTTGCCTAATGCAGAGTACCCGGTTGGCTTGATTTGCAGGCTATTGCGTCAATCCAAAGGTTTACCAGTGCGTATCTAAAAGATAGGGGGGAGCATGGAGCTAAAAGGTCCTGTGTTCGAATCCTCCTATCTATACTCTCTCGATCGAGCCTGCCGTACAGGACTTGCCTAGTGCAGAATACCCGGTTGGCGTGATTTGCAAGCTATTGCGTCAATCCGGAGGTTTATCCAGTGCGTATCTAAAAGATAGCGGCTGCGGGTTCCTCCGTTTAAAAAAAAAAAATGTTTTGTGGTTAACAATACACTCCTCGTCACTAGCATCTAGGCATCTCATCCTTCGCCTCATCATTTTCAGAAACATTCTCCATCCTCCTGCATCATCATGTTGGCAATCGTATATTCCTAGTCTTGTCATTCTTAGCTTATTGGGGATTTCATTTTTTAGGGCCTAATGTATAGATAGTATTCTTGCATCTTCTATTTTCCTATTTTAGAATTCTTTTATATATAAGAACTACTGTAAATTACAAAAATATAAGTTATCTTCTTTTACATTGTTTTCTTTATTTTTTCAACATGGTATTAGGGCATATGCTCTAAATCATTCTCGCTTAAAAGAAATCAGTTCTCATACCCAAAGCTAATTGCAACCTTTCGCTCCTTTAGAGCATAAATTTGTTGCCTTTTCTCTCGATTGATAGAATATATTTTTTCTCCAAAAAGGAGAAAGAAAAAAACAATAGAGTCTGTCAAATATTATAAGAAGAATGAATTTCTTTCTCATATATCAAAAGTAGGTTATAGCTATTAGTTTATGTACACAATTGTCTAGCTTAAAATTAGTAACAAACTCCCTAAAAATTGGAAACTCCTCCAAATCTATATCTAACTCTAATTCCTAGAAATCAGGGAATTATATGATTTTCTATAACTATACAATCTTTTCAAATAAGATTACACAATTCGACACTCCCCCCTCAAGCTGGTGAATGGATATCTTCCATCCCAAGCTTGCTAATAATATCTTGAAACACAGTGCTTGTCAGTCCCTCTGTAAGCACGTCTGCCAACTAATCGTTGGTTGACACAAATGGAGTGCATATTAAGCCACTGTTTAGTTTTTCCTTGATAAAATGCCTATCAACTTCAATATGCTTTGTTCGATCATGTTGAACAGGGTTATGTGCAATGTTGATGGCTGATTTATCATCACATTACAGCCTCATGGGTCTTTCCCATTATATCCTTAAGTCATCTAGGATTATCTTCAACTAGAGTAACTCACATATTCCCAACGCCATTGATCTGAACTCTGACTCTGCGCTTGATCTTGCTACCACATTCTGCTTCTTACTTCTCCATGTTACAAGATTACCAACTAGGAGATTACAATAACCAGACGTTGATCTCCTATCTACCAAAGATCCTGCATAATCCTGTTTGTCGCTTAAACAGAATTCCTCTTCCCGAGCTGCCTTTCAAGTATTGTAATATCCTATTTACTGCCTTAGGATGTGATTCTTTGGGATTGGGCATAAATTGACTAGCCATGCTCACTGCAAATGCTAAATCTGGTCTTGTGTGTGCCAGATATATCAATTTCCCAACAAGCTTCTGATAGGATCCTCTATCTACCATGGGATCTTCTGGAGCATCACATAATCCATGATTGAATTCAATTGGTGTCTCCAGTGGTTTACAACCCATCTTTCCTGTTTCTTTCAACAAGTCAAGTACGTATTTTTGTTGAGAGATGAAAATTCCTTGCTTTGAATGAGCTACTTCAATGCCTAGGAAGTACTTTAATTTTCCTAGCTCTTTGATGTCAAACTCCTTTAAGAGACATTGCTTCAAATTATTCACCTCTTATACGTTATTACCTGTCACGATGATATCATCTACATAAACTAACAATGTTGTGACTCTCCTAGAATTTGAGTGTCTCACGAACAAAGTATGGTCTCCTTGACTCTACTTGTATCCCAATCAGATCATCACCTTAGCAAACCTCCCAAACCAAGCTCATGGTGACTGTTTGAGCCTATAAAGAGCTTTCTTCAGCTTGCACGCCATTCCTTCTTTAGATTCAAATCCAGGGAAAACTTCCGTGTAAATTTCCTCTCCTATATCACCATGGAGGAACGCATTCTTAACATCAAATTGTTGTGGATTCCACTCGAAATTAGCAGCTAATGACAAAAGTATCCATACCGTATTCATTTTAGCAACAGGGATAAATGTCTCTAGATAATCAATGTCATAGGTTTGCGTGTATCCTTTGGCCACCAATCTAGCCTTGTATCTTTCCACCGAGCCGTCAACCTTCTATTTTATAGTGAAAACCCACCTATATCTGACCAGTTTCTTCCCTCTCGGCAATTCAACTAATCCCATGTCTCGTTCCTCTCAAGGGCTTCCATCTCGATCTTCATAGCATCCTCCCATTTCTTGTCTCCTAATGCCTCAGTTAGATTTCGAGATGTGGAAATTGTATGGAGATTGGTTACGAAAGCTCTATGGTTTTGGGATAGATTTTGATAGGACATGAAAAGCGATGATTCGTACAGGTTCTTGTTCCTTTCCTAAGTGCAATTGGTAGGTCTTCAATACTTGGTTTTTTATGTTTGTCTGTTGATTCAATTGACTCAACACTTGGAGTGACATTGTCGATTGGTTTGGGAGTGGTTTCAGGAAATTGGGCAACAGCACGAATGGGAGACTAGACCTGTATTGGTCGAGAGACTGGTATTTTCCTCCTAGAATAAACTTGCAATGGCTGAATGTTAACTTGATTTCCCTTATCTTTCATCATTTCAACATATTTGGCTAACTCGATTGACGGAGAAGTGGGGAAGTGGACTCAAAGACGATTATGGGTGTAGGCTGAACAAAACTAGGATCAAGAAGAAACATATCCTTTGCTTTATCTTCACTCAAAGTCTCCCCCTAAGATAAGTGTGTTGAAAGAAAGATTCATCTTCAACAAAAGTAACATCGGCTGAGACAAAAAATCTTTTAAAAGGTGGATGAAAACATTTAGCCCTTTTGTGTGGAGGAATATCCGATAAAAATGCATCAAAGACCACGTGGATCTAATTTACACCTATTGTGAGAACGAACATGAACAAACGTAACACAGCCAAAGATTCGAGGTATAAGACTGTTTGAAACAGAGAAGTTTGGGAAAAATTTTGTGAGAATATCAATTGGCCTTTTGAACCCAAGGACACGTGTTGGAAGCTTGTTAATAAGATGGGCAGCAATTAATACAGCTTCACCCCGGTATTGATTGGGAACATTCTTGTGAAATAGCAATGCTCTAGTGATCTCTAGGAGATGTCCATTCTTTCGATCAGCCACGTCATTTTGTTGTGGGGTGGTAACACATGAGGATTTATGAATAATTCCTGTTTTCTGAAAGAATGGAGAAAGGATTTGATTGACATAATCCTCGGCATTATCCGATCGAAATCTCTTAATTTTTACATCAAACTGAGTATTGATCATGTTGTAAAAATTAGGAAAAACAGTGCTAACATTAAATTTATTTTTCAAGAGGTAAAGCCATGGACTCGGATACAATCATCAATAAATGAAACAAACCACCTAGCACCCGAAACATTTGGAATGGTAAAAAGTCCCTAAATATAACTATTAATGAGAGAAAGGAACAAAGGTTTTTTTGTTGCTTATTGGAAAGGAAGCACGTTTGTGCTTGGCAAGTTCACAATCATCACAATGCAAAACTTCAAACACATGACCTTTAAATAAAGAAGGAAACATCAACTAGAGCACTCTAAAAGATGGGTGACCTAAACGACGATGATGAATCCAAATTTTATTTTGATTTGACATGACAGATTCGGAAAAAAAGGAAGTAAATAAGGATTTCCAACTCCTCTTATTCTGTGTTGTTTTTCTAGGAAATAGAGATCGTCTCTCTGACTAGCACATCCAATCATCTTTTTCGTGTCTGGTGCCTGAAAGACACAATGTGAAGGAAAAAAGGTTAAACTGCAATTTGAATCTGTTGTTAATTTTTGAATGGAAATAAGGCTTGCAAATAGCTTTGGAACATGGAGAACATTTCTTAGTGTAAGGTCCTTGTTTATGTATATATACCCTTGGCTAGCTACGGTGGTGAAGGATCCATCGGCTATTGTGATTTTTCTATGGCTATAGCTGGGATTATAGGAGATAAAATGTTTGGAGGAACAGGTCATATGGTCAGTGGCTTCGGAATCAATCACCCACATCGGATGAGAATTTCTTTTTGAGACATTAGTATGAGAGGAAGAAGAAATACCTGAAAACACCAATGAACAAGTACCTGTTGAGGTTGACTTCTTAAAGGACTCCACAAAGGTTTTTAGTTTCTCAATTTCTTCGATGTTAAATTTAGGGGCAGATTTTTGGAATTTTCTTCACTAGTCGACAGAGTGCTCACTATATGTGCTTGACTTCGATCATTCCCACTTCGACTGGGCTTGCCATGAAGTTTCCAACATTTCTCCCTAGTGTGACGATGCTTTTTATAGTATGTGCAGAATAGAGATTCTCGATTAAATGGTTTGGTTGAGTCCCCTCAAGTAATTAATGAAGGATTGCTTGCCTCTTTCAATTCTGTGGTCTTAGTAATGAGTGCAGAACCATCTCCCCCTTGAGGTTCAAGCATAACACTTCAACGTCCCTCCACGTATAATAGAGATTCTCATTCAGAGAAGGCAGGTTTGGTTTTCCTAAAATCTGCACCCTTACAGCATCAAATTCAACGTTTAATTCTGCCAAAAAATCATAAATACAATTTTTTTCCACAAAACGCTTCAAAATTGTTGCATATTCACTGCAACGCATTTGGATGCATTTGACAATGGTCCATTTCTTGCCACAAGCTTTGTAAGAGACTCGAATATTCAATGACAGTCCGAGTCCCTTGTTTGGTTGCTGAAACTTTCGTCTTAATTTCGTAGATTTGTGCAGCATCATTAACCTTGGAATATGTCTATCAAATAGCTTCCTAAATCTCCTAGGCTGTTCCGAGGAACATACGTGTATCACTAACTTTTGGTAGCATCGAGTTCCATAACCATGACATTACCATGGAGTCTTGTTCGTCCCACGCCACAAATTTGGGACAAGTCGCATTTTTTCCTTGAGGACAAGTCACATTCCAGGAGGGAAGAATTGATGGAAGTCCTCCCTTACGTGTCTACTAAAGGAGAAAATATAGGACACGTGACAACACGTCTCAAGACCAATTCTCAATCTTACTGGGTCTGCAGGACAGTTTCTTTCAAAGAATGGGGTTAGTGGAAGATTGGAACTAAGTGGACTTCATGATCCTTTATTTTAGCTATTCGGTGATAACTACTTCTTAGGCTTTAGTTATTTATAGATGCAGTACTGCAGTTTTTTTTATCATGATTATTATTTTGAATTCCATTGTTGTTAGGAGAGTTAAACCCTTCTCGAAATGGGTCTTTTATCTACATTTAATAAACATCAGAATTTCTTTTCATTACCTTCCTGCCTTGTACCCTTGTTCATAACAGCATTGCTCACAATCCAATTCAACATGACAAGACAAAACACATTGAGATTGATCGACATTTTATCATATCAATCTCAATGTTTTTTGTCTTGTCATGTTGAATTAGATTGTGAGCAATGCAAAAAAAGCTATGGGACTATCAACATTTCGAATGTATCTTCAAAAAACCAATTAGTTGTTATTTTTACTAAAGCACTTAGCAGTAAGATGTTTCATGTCTTGGTTTACAAGATGGACACACAAGATATCTGTGCACCAGGAAGTGTTAAGTTGTATATTCCTAGTCTTGGGAATTGAATTTTGTGTATTCCTAATTTAGTGTGGTTTCTTTTATAGGGCCTAATTTATAAATATTATTCATGTACATTCTGTTTTCCTATTTTAGAATTCTTACATATATATAAGGAATGTTGTAAATTACAAAAATATATGAGAATTGTTTTTCTCTTCCATCTTTGCCTTTATTATTTCAACATCATGACCCTCCTGTTAGGAAGTTGTGAAACTATATGTCCTCCTCCCAAACACTTAATGCACTTTATATCTCGATTCCTAGGTACAAAAGTGGGATTGATCTTAACTCCCCCACCCCCACCCCCCCTGATGCCTCGTTGCCTCACATTTAGGTTTTATAACCTTATCTTTCTTTTTACCCCTCAATAATGATGAAAAACCTACACTAGAAACACCAAAATAGATAATAAGCCTCTCTTTAAGTTATCTTTCTACCCTCATGACCATGTGCATCATATCATCCAGACTCCACAAAGTGGTGTAGCACCTGATATTGACAATCTATGGGTTCAGCCACAAATATATTGAGTCATTGTCCCTTTTTGATCTTTCTCCTCATTCGCCTATCGATGATAACATCAATCTCCTTATCTTACTCCTCCACACTCTTAGAACCCTGAGTCAATGTTTGCTACCTTTGATAGAGAACCCAATAATACGAAATTAGCACAAAAAATTTCTTCATCTCCTTCACATTATGATAGGTGATTCTCGATTGTTCCTCCTAGTGCAAATTTGATGATCCCATCAATTAACAACATACTAAACTTCACAAAAACCAGTTCAACATTTTCTCCTCTGAAAAATTATAGCAATAAAAAACTAGCTCTACACGTTTCTCTCACTCCAAGTAGGCATTTAGATCTATCTTCCTTACAAAAGGTAGTATGGTCATCGTGATGCTATCCAATTTGTTCTCCACCCTTTCTCCATACTCTCTTTCATAGCCCATACTAAATCTACCCCCCTCCTCATTCTTCTTCCTCTTCCTCATCTACCAACCCTTAGGTTTAGCTCTCTTAAGTAGTTAGCAGTACCCTCAATCCCATGTCATCCATCCTAACAATTGGAGGAGGATTATATTGTAATCCAACTAAGACAACTTCATGTTTCTCCAACCTATCTCTAGTTTTACCAAATTGTTGAATAAGTCAATGTTTTAAAAGTCGAACGAAAATTAAACTGGTATGATAAGAAGTTTAACATTTAAAGTTTGTTAGATCATCATAAAATCGATCCACATTATAGATTGAACAAAATTGAAGAATTTAAAATATGATTAAAGAAAGAGACTATCCTTTCCTATCGAAGAAGTTGAAATTTAATTGAAGGAGATTGTTAAACGAAAACTAACTAATTTATTCTAGTTTATAAAAACTAGTTAATTTACAAAAATCGGCAAATTAATTAACAAAATAGTCAGCTTTTAATAACAATAGTTATTAATGCAAACTAAATCAAAAAGTTGGCCAGCTCAAGGTTTTACGATTAAACCAACCGAACTAGTTCAATTTTTTAATCATTAGAATAAGTTGCTCATATTGGCCTTAAATGAATTTCATGAAGGGCTTATAGTCTACTCCCACTCTTCCTCCTCACTTCCTTGTCTTTGGACAAGATTCTGCTTCAAAGTTGGGTCATATTGTATTTGCATGAAAAGTTAGTACCAAAAACACTTTCTTCCATGTTTCTCTTAAAGTCTCACTCGACTCACAACCCAAACTCTTGAAAAAAGAAACTAGACAATCTAGATCAAGAAAGCTAGTTTAAATCTTACCTCTTTGTCAAATACTCCTGAAAAAGTAAATTTGGACAAGAAGCAAACAAGGAAACGAAACTAGTGGCCAATGGACAAGAAAACTCAAAAAATAGGCAACTAAGTTTGAAAGAACCCAATTAGACCCAATAGAAAGAAGAAGAATACAAATTTGAATTGAACAGTAAAAAAAAAGAAAATGAATAAATAGAATATATTTAATGTATCAAATACCTTGTCCTTGTCGAAGATGAATTATAAATCCTTACTTGTAATGGATATTGCAACTAGTTACCCTTTTTTATGTAAGCTTTAGATGGCACCTTCTAGGGCTCTATTGACAAACCCTACTTGAACAATAACCTTTTTCTTTCTTTTTTTTTTTTTGACTAACTTGAAATCTCAAGAAACAAGGAACAGGAGCTTGAGAGAAAGTTAAATGTACATAAATAGACACAAGAATTATTGGAAACGTAAACAAACAATACCAAGAACAAACCTGATTATAGAATTGTACTCTGACACTAAATTTTATCACAACCCTCAATAACAGGATCGATGAGATTCGATATCAATATGACAAGAACAAGGTTCGTTATATCAAAATAGGTCTAATTAAGAACCTAATCATGAAACACAACGAGAAAGAACAAAAAATATGGATCTCCAAACTCCAAAAAGGAAGTGATTGGGATTAATAAGACCCTAGATCACCATAAGCAAGTTAGATATGACCGAAGTTTTTAGAAAATCTCAAACAAGAATAACCCTAAAAGGCTTGAACTAATTCTCTTCAAGATATTTAATCTAACAATATTAATGGTCATTTCCCAGGTACAGTCATAAGAAAGTCTCTTATATGCATAAAACCTTAAAAACTAGAATTCTAAAAGGAAATAACTACTTAAAACAATGAAACCCTTACTAATTAAAACATGTGTCCAACACCTATCTTGGACAACACAAGCATCAATTTTGTTCTAGAACTTTTAATATGTAAAACAAAGACGAGTCCAATGTCAGTTACATGTTGAACTCTGATGTCAATTTTGCTTATGTTTGTCCAGTCTGTAAGCATAGCGAAAGACCAACATTAGTTTGTTTTTGAGTTCGACGCCAATTCCGTTATGTAACACCATTTGATGCTTGACTTGAACCTTTTGCAAGCTTTCCAAGCCCCTCTTCATGCCTCCTCTGAGTAGAAACTCGTGTAACTTGAGTCGACGCTTGATTTCCATCACAAGTAATGCATAACATGGCTCCCAAACTCCATGTATCAACATAAAGAAGCAATCAAACAAAGCCCAAGGTGCTAGAAATAGAGCTCCCCTTCAATTTTTTAACAACTTAAACTTGTAAAAAACCCACCGTTCTATCACTAAATTGGCCATGAAATACAACCCCATTAATGTAACATTACTCTTGTGAATGCCAAAGTTCCAAATCCTTAATTCTAATTTTAACAATAATTACACAATACTAATAACAATACAGGGTATCATAATAGTTACCAATAAGGAAATTGGAGAATGTTCATATATCTGCCAATATAAGTAGATGCACAAGTCACATTCATAACTATAGACTACACAATAATCATAAACTCATCTTTCTAATGAAAAAAGTATTATGAAAGATAAGATTTAGAGGTTATTTGATTAAGAAAATAACATAACAAAGGGGATAAAACACAACAAACCTCCATTGTGTATGTTGGACTAAAATGCAACTGCTTTGCTGCATCTTGCTGAAGTGTTGATGTAATATATGGAGTTGGAGGATTTTTCTGTATTTTGGTCTTCTTAGTCGCAAAAACTTCAAAACTTGCAGCATTAATCTTCTGTTCAATATCCTTTGCCACTGTATAAGAGTTAATTGATAGCTGATTTAATTTGTTGGAATCAACGCGTGTCAAGTGTGCATTCATTACTTGGTTCCAATCCTTTTTGTTTAACTGTGCAACTATAGTCCAATACTCTTGCGGCTTAAATTCATCAATTTCCAGTTCCTTGTCACATATAAGAGATAGTGCAGCAGATTGGACCCGTCCAGCTGATTGGCATCCTGGTAATTTCCTCCATAATAATGGTGAAATATTAAATCCAATCAAATAATCAAGAGCACGACGTGCAAGGTAAGCATGAACCAAGTTTACATCAATTTCTCTTGGTGCTTGTAAAGAACTTTTGATGGATGTTTCAGTAATTTCATGAAAGACGACTCTTGCTATAGTAACGTCTTGGCGTAAGGCATCCTGTTGTCTCAACATTTCAACAATATGCCAAGCAATAGCCTCTCCTTCACGATCAGGATCTAAAGCTAGGAAAAGATTTTCTGATCTAAAAGACAAGGCAAAGGCAAAAATAGTAAGATATCAACATATTATAGCTAGAGAAAACAGCAAGCCACATATGTCGAGCATAAGCAATAGCAAAATCTTGGCGACATAGAAACAGACAAAAAATAAGGCCTCACCAACATTATTCAAGTTGATTAATAGTCATAAATAAAAGGGACCAAAGCACACCTGCTTAATGCAACCTTGATGCTCTTAAGATAAGTCCATGCAGTAGAAGGAACTTCCCAAACCATGCTAAAGTCATCATTAGGTCGTACAGATCCAGACCTGGCAGCCAAGTCCCTGACATGACCATAGCTAGGCAAAACTTCATACATATCACCAAGATAACCCTGAATGACATTTGCCTTGGTAACAGACTCAACCACTATAACTGTTTTTCCAGTCAAGGGATATAACGGCTTCAATGTTTTCCCAATTGATTTCCTCTAGAAAACTATAATGTTAGCTTAAAACAAAGCAACCGAGCAAAGGATAGATCCCTGATATTTCTATATATTGGTAGTTGCTAACCTCCTTTGCTGGACTCTGACCACTTTTGCCAGTATTTGCCATCTTACTCCTAGAGGATTTGGTATCTGCTTCCACGTCTGAAGTAATAGTTTCAGACAATTGTTGGCTGGTTTTTCCTCCTTTTGACTGCTTCTTCATCCTGCCTTTAGGCTTTGAGTTCGGTTTACTATTGGTAATAGAAGTTGAAACAAATGATTCCTGCTTGACATTTCCTTCCACCTTCTCACTAGAAGTCGCATCGTCAACCTTGTAGAAGGAAGATGTGCTTGAATTGGCAACTCCTCGTTCACCAAAAACAGCCTGTGGTTTTATCTTCTTCCAAGATTTGCTATAGCTAACCATGCTTCCATTATATACAATTACTCTTGAGCCTTTGCAAAAATGTCTTTTAGCAAAAGCTTCACAATCAAATATACTCAACTCATTTCCAGGCCTTGCAAGGCAACTAAGGATTGATGCAGACCTGGACGCACCATCTAGGCGACGAGGAACAACGGAATAGTTGGTGGAGTTAATTGAAGCCAACAAGCAGAGTTCACTTAACTTCTGTTGGGGGCATTACACGACGAAGCATTAGTTCATACAACAATAGCAGTAAGTACAAAGACAATCATCCCTATCACTACCAAGCAGGTTCACCGAAGATGACATTTTATTTTTGGGAAAAACATTAAAAGGGTAGAGATGAACTTCAATTATCTACCTTACTCATCAAGCTTTGGGTGTGGTCGGTCACGGTACGAAGGTGAGCAGAGAGAGAAGAGAAAGAGAACATACCTTGGCAATAAATGGATAAAGCCGCAAAGTTGAAGAAGAAGAAATAGGAAGTATTAGAAGACTCCTCTGCATGGTCTGGTTAACATTAAGAACAATTGCTGTAGTTGTTTAGCCGAACGGAGGTGTGGAAGAAATGTTGGGCAATGGGTGGCCGGTGCAGCGGGCAGGAGAAGGGGATCTTTGGGATTTTGCTTGGGCTTTAGGATATGGGCGCGGATTGATGTTTCTGCATTTTCCTTTTCTCCAAGGCCGATTAGTTTTTATCTATTTTGGTATTTAGTTGAATTTTAAAAAATTATTTTGGAAGAATTTTTTTATTATGAATTTTATAAAATATAAAATTAATTTTAATTTAATTTTATAATTTAATTAATTAGTTTAATTTTATATTAATTATAAGTAGTATAATTTAATTATTATAATCCTTCCATTTAGTTTAAATTTAAAATACATAAAAATGAAAATAATTATTAATGAAATAAAAATTTAAATCTAAATAATAACATGTATTTTAATAATTTAAATGTATTAATAAACAAATATTAATTTATAAATAAAATGGAATAAAAATTTTAAATTTTACTACTATTGAAAATAATGAAATGTCTAAACTTTTAATTTGTGTCAAAATTAGCCTAATGTTAATCACATAATTAATGGTGTTAACGTGGCATGGCATGCTGCGTTAGCTGACCCATTTCACAACATAATGAAATCTACGTTGTACGTACCTCATCCTCAAACCCTATCGTCCACCGGATCTTTCCCTCTATAACCATCGCCTGCGGCCACACCCAAATTGTTGTAGTAAAATAGCAACACAAATCCAAAAACCCGAGCCAATAAGAATCTTTTATTTTAAGACCAAATCACACCTTGCTTATGTAAACAAGACAATTCCCACAGTAACCATGATGGCCATGTTAAGAACCATTAAAGATGTTAACATTAGCATAGTTGGGAAAAACAATTGAAACGATGATTCTGATTCTACCTAGAAGGATAATTTTGATTATGATAAGGGAAACACTGAGAGCAATGATGATGTTTAAAGCATCACGAATGGTGACATCAATGGAAATAATGATACAGATCCAAGCTAGAAAAAACAAGTTGACTACTATTCTGTAACATCCGACAAAGAGAAAATGGAATTTTCAGACACCAATATCTGGAATGATCCGGAGAAAAATAATTATACTAACTCTTCAATTTCTTAGCTTAAACAGGTTTGGGAACTTTACTTAAACGGCTGACTATTGGCAATACAGGTTGCAACAGCGAAGTAAAGCTCCTATATTTCTTTTTTAACTCAATTATATGACATGTCACTTACTTGCCACGTGGATGATATCGATTAAAGGATGCCTCCAAAAATACTCATTATGTCTAAGATTTTTACTGTAATTTACCCAATATTACGAACACCGTACCGAATTTAATATCGGATTAAATTTTGGTACGATATTGTATCGACACCAATTACATTTCGGGTAATTGTTTAAATTTATAAAACAGTCCATGAATTTTTTTAAAAATTACAAAATAATCCATTGGTATATTATACAGTTGTAGTTTATTTAATTTAGTTTTTTTGTTTATATCTTATCCATTTTAGTTTATATATATCTTTATTATATTCTAATTATTTCTATATATAATAATT
>JANQAP020000583.1:4271817-4282968 GCA_026874005.2 Erythroxylum coriaceum
GTCATGAATGCATGTACAGATATTTTTCATGTGCAAAAATCACTGTTCACAAATGCATGAGCATGAGATGTGTTTTTTAATTTTCTCCGATTGACCTCACGTGTACCCATTTCTATGGTTCAACTCGTTATATGACAACGGGATGTTACAGCCATCTTCCTTCAGCGTTCCTTGCAAGGCCTCCAATCGTTGTGTCTCCCGAATTTGTGAGTGTTGATGCATCCACATTAATTTTGATGCAACTAGTGGGTGGTGTACTCCAAGCAATGAGCATATCCTACTTCATCACCTAGGCCTTTTGCATTATGCTATATCTGCAAAAATTCTGCACACTTGCACAAATGATATTAGTAGCGTGGGGGGCCAAACAAAGTCTGGATAAAAAACAACACAATTATGCCAACGCCATATATACTAACAGGTATAACAAAAAAGGTCATCCCAGGGGATATTATTAGCAACAATAAAAGAAGAGTTGCAAAAATTAACACGAATCCAATCAACAAGAGATAAAGAATTGAAAACATCTAACCAATGATCGAGGAGCCAAGAGGACCAGATGAATTGCGAATCTTGACAATCTCAAAGTAAATGTAAAATTGATTCATAAGGGTCGTCACATTGTGGACAATTGACTATAGTAATGATATGGTGTCGAACACAAGCTTCACGTGTTAACAATCAGTTATGAATTACCAGCCACAAGAAAAACTTGATGCGAAGAGGCAAGTTCTTCTTCCACACTAAATTCCAGTTGAAATTCGTTGATGATGTCCCAAGTAGAAGATTATAAGCTGAACTCACCGAGAACACACCAAAGGGAGAAGCAGACCAAATAGTTCTGTCCTTTTCTACACGAACGCGCATGAAAAGAGAAAGAAAATTTTGGGTTTCCTCGGGGAAGGAGTGTACAATATCCTGAAAATTAGCTTCTTGTCTAAGAAATCCGAGACTTTCGCATCTTGCAAAGGGGCAGGGAATTTGGATCAATTAACGAGGCCAACTCGGAGTTATCAAGCCATTTATCAAACCAAAAGGATGTTTGATCACCACACCCAACCAATCTTGAACAACCCTGATTGACAATATGCTTACTAGCACAAATGCTCCTCCAAGTATAAGAAACAATAGGTTTAATTTTTGACTGCAAAAAGGTGGAGCTTTGAAAATATTTAGCCTTTAAAACACGAGCCTATAAACTACTATCATTGGTCTCAAGTTTCCAACCAAGTTTAGCCAACAAAGCCAAATTTATATCTACAGTTTTTCGAAAACCCAAGCCACCTTCCTTATGTGGACGACACACCATATCCCACTTAAGAAGTGGCACTTTCTGTTTGTTAGTCGTTGAATCCTAGAGAAATTTCCTATTGAGAGAGTCAATTTCTTTGGATACAGCGATGGGAAGTCTCGTAGTTTGCATAGTATACGTAGCCATGGTACTAGTGACAGATTGTACAAGAGTGGCTCGACCAGCAAGCGAGAGTTGATCAACCTTCCAAGTAGTCAATTTCTTATTGATCTTTGTTAGGATATGGTCATAGGTTTATTGAGAAACACGCTGCGTATGAAGGGGAACACCAAGATACAATCCAAGATCAACACATAGAGCAATGCCTGTACATCGTTGAATACCGTCTACTACTGTCTTGGCAGTGTTCGGCAAAATATAAAATCTAGACTTAGCAACATTAACCTTTTCACCTGAAAAGGCACAAAATTTATCTAAACAGCCGATCATGATTTTGCTTTGTTTAATTAAAGCTTCGCCCATCAAAATTAAATCATCTACAAACATCACATGAGAAATAGCAGGCCCACCCCTTGACAGTTTGATAGGCTTCCAGTTACCCACTGTTACCTCCTGTTCAATCAAGCAAGAAAGCTTATTCAGACATAAAACAAAAAGATAAGGAGATAAGGGGTCACCTTGACGAAGACCCCTAGACGGTTTAAAGTAATTGGTGACTTCCCCATTTCAAAGAAAATTCATCATTGTAGAAGTGATATAGAACATGATAAGAGACACAATGGTAGAAGGAAATCCCACATCTTAAAGAACCCATCTTAAAAACTCCCAATCCATACGATCATAAGCATTTTCCAAATCAATCTTCATCATCAAGCCACGACTTTTCCCTTTCTTTTGAGAGAAAGAGTGAATAGTCTCTTGAACAAGAATAATATTATCTGAAATACCTCTAGCTGGCATAAAACTACTCTTAGTAGGCGTTATAAACTATTGGAGCCAAGGCTGAAGGCAATTCACAATGATCTTGGACATGAGCTTAACCGAAACATTACAAAGAGAAATTGGACAAAACTGAGCAGCTGTTTCCGGATGATCAATTTTAGGGATAAGGCAAACTAACACATGACTTAGAGTATCATCAAAACTCCCTCTTATAAAGGCATCTTGGACAAAATAAACCAAAGAATTTCCCACAATGGGCTAATTAGCCTGATAGAAGCCCGCTTAAAAACCATCTGGGCCAAGAGATTTGAAGGGGGCCATCTGTTTCAAAGCTGCATGGACCTCATCAGCTTGTGGAATACAAATAATATCCAAAAGGAAACGCTCCTCAATTGGTTGTGAACACCTTGGACAAACCTGTCGAAAATCTAACTGTAAAGGTTCAGCCAAATATACTTGATAAAAATGATGAAAAATAGTCTCTCGGCCTTTTACTTCGTCCCAAATCCAATTACCAGTCCCATCTTTAATTATATGAATCTGATTCCTGTTCCTTCATACTAAAGTAGTGGTATGGAAGAAATGTGTGTTACGATCACCAAGTTGAACCCAATTCTCTCTTGATTTTTAAAACCACAACAATTCCTCTTGATTAAGGACTTCATTATACTCAACACTCAACTTTTTTTCTAAGGCAAAAAGAAATGGATTGGGAGTACATTCCAATGCTCTCTGAGTGCCACCAAGGTGAGCTAACAGAACGCGTTTCCTTTTAAAAATATTCCCAAATGTTTGTGAATTCCAATGCTGAAGAGTAAGTTGGACATTGTGAAGATTAGAGTGCAGCCCAATATCATTATTCCAACTAGCAAGGAGGACCTGAGAAAAAGAAGAATGGGTTTGCCATGCATCTTCAAAGTGAAAGGGCCGGGCAGAACGATTAGCAAAAAACCTTTTCTCAAACGCAACTAACATTGGGTAATGATCACTATGAGCATGAGGTAAATTACGTACAAAAGCCTCAGGAAAAGAATGCCTCCATTCCATACTACATAAGGCATGGTCTAATTTCGTTCAAATAAGTTCGGATACAAATTGCCTATTAGACCAAGTAAAACAACAACCTTGGGCGTCAAGATCAATAAGTTTTCGAATAGCAACAACCTTACGAAAATCCTCAATACGCCGTAAAGGTTCCAGATTACCACCCTATTTTTCCTCACTCGATAAAATCTGATTAAAATCTCCAAGACTAATCCAAAGGAGTCTATCAAAATCTGAAAACTCTTGCAAATAATCCTAAAAGAACTGCCGAATAGCTGCCGCAGGACTCGCATATACTGCCATGAGTCCCCATGTAACTTTTTCAGGTGACATAATAAGAATAGTCAAGAACTGACCACCCATTTCAAACACCTGAACGTTGCCAATTGAATTTTTCCAAAGTACCTAAATACCACCAGAGAAACCCACTGCATCCACTTTAGCATGCCCGTCAAAACTCAAACTACAAATGACCATATCTGCTGTCCCTTTGTTGATCCCAAGTTCTGCGACAATAAGAATTTCTACTTTATGGCTTCTAACAAGCTTTTTGATATTCCTTTTACAAACAGAGCTAGCAGCGCCCCTAACGTTCCAGAAAAGAATCATCACAAGCAATAGAGAAACGGAAAGATAATGTAATTTAACCATACATCGTCGCATCCTCATCCCCCTTATCATTAAGGTCATCTTCTTGCTTTTTAGCAGCAATGGACGACATCACATCTCCGAAATTATCTTTATTATCCTCATGATCAATAAGAGTTGTATCACTAGAACTATCCAAGGTTCCTATGACAGATAAAGGAGGATGAACCGGCGAAAGAATATTGGGACGAGTGGCCTCTTCAGTGCGATCCTAAGCTTGATCTAGAGTGAACACCTCCATAGGGCTTTGTTGTAAAATATCAAAATTAGGCCTATGTGATGGGCTAATAATTGATTGTGCTAAAGTGGAAGAGGTAGACCCATTTTTGGAAGGTCCAATTTGAGAATCTAAATGTTGAGCCTCAAAAACCACATCAACAGAAAAGCCCGCTTGAAAATGAAAGCCAGGCGGTGGTTCCACGAACTGTGTAAATGGAAAGAGAATCGCTTTCCCTTTAGTTGAGGTTTTGAATTTTTCCTCTGGCCTTTTAAAGCCATTACCGTTACTAGATCCGGGAGAGGAAATCTGAATACCAGTAGAAACTTTAGGACTCCAAACCTGGGCATCTGCGAAAGTAATTTTTCGTTGACTACCATCATATTTCCTAGATTGATGGTTTTTGTCTCTAGCTTGACTCACGGGGTCAGACTTATTTACTAACGCGGAAAATCTAATCCCTTGGTTATGTCAAGTATCAATCCCCATAGAATTCTTTCCTTTGTTAACTCCACCTGTCAACGACTGCTGAGAACGACGTTAGACCAACATCCAAGGTCCGAAGGAACTCTCATTAGGGTATGAAGTTGTCGGATGCATTGAGGACTTAACTTTGGTCACTTCGTCAGGTGTATCATGTTGATTAGATTGATCAGATCCTCTATCGTTGCTTTTTAGCATCTGCTTATCATCAGGACATGCATCTCACTTATGGACAAATTTACCACACTTGAAACAAATCAATTGAAGACCTTCATATTCAACTCTCTGGAGAAATTTGCTAACAAGAATGGAAGACCTCAAAGGCTTAAGGAGATCTAACTCAGCACAACATGGGCAAAGCTTCTGCGCACTACACTTTGAGTAGTTGAATCGATACGAATCACCTTCCCTACCATTGACGCAATTCTCTTCAAAGCTAGAGTCGAGTAATATTCCAAAGGCAATTCTGGAAAGCAAACCTATCCTATAATGGAGTTGATCTGATTTGAAGTGGGCTTGAATGGGGTGTCCATTGTCTCACCGTTAGATAATGCCCATTGATCACCCAAAGACCACCGTCTAAAACATGTTTATAATCACTTTTCTTTTCAAACTTGAGAAGAAAATAATCTTGTCCTAGATCAATGATCTTGTAGTTTCCATCAATCTGCCACATGTGAATAACTCGCGAAATGAGAACCTTGTAACCCAGTACCTTTCCCAGGAGCTTTATAATGAGAGCATTCCGCCATAGCCTTTGTAGCGCTTGTTTTTCAGCCTTTATAAAAACCACCTTTGATTCATCATCTACTCCATCCTCATAATTAGACACCTCGTCATTAATGATAATATCATCTTCCTGGCTAGTTGTCCAATCCTCCCAAGTACCGTGAGACTGACTCGTTAAACGCTCCTTGTAAGAAACACACTGGGCCTTTACATCAAATTGGCCACTTCTATCTGTCATTGGTTGGTCCGTTTCATTCATCCCAAGCACCTGATCAGCATCGCTCCGATGTCGTTTATATTTTTTCCTTGTCCAACGAAGCACCTCATCTTCTATGGAGGGGTTAACCGGAGAGTTGCTCATTTGAACTTGACAATTCAAATTCACTGTAGCTTTAGTTGATCCAAACGAAGCACAAATGGAGTGTGGAGTAAAATATGAAACGAGTTCAAATAATAATTGTTACGAGCTCAAAAGGTAGTGTTTGAGAGTATAGAGTATGCCAAAGATCAAATAGCGTGCTAAGCAATCAATAAAAAACATAACCCAGAAAATAATAATAAACAAAGTAAATTCAACGATAAAAATTCAAGCCAAGAATCAAGTCAATTGCTGCCATAAACCCATATACGAATTAACTAAAAAGGAACAAACCTTTTACCTTACCCGGATTCAACGGCCAGAACTCACCTTGAACAAACTTCTTCTCATATGTCTCAAACAACAACAAAGATGGAGAGTGTGGATTCGTTGTTAGAGATCGAGAATATACCATTGAACTAAGAATCTCCAAACAGATCTAGAAGACTCGTCCTTTCTTGAAGAAGATGGACATGCCAGATCTGTGCTACTACGGACAAACTTTCGTTCTATATCAGATGGACACGCCAGATCTGTGTTACTCACCCTTCATTTGTATGTGTTTATGTTTTCTCTGATAGTGCTCTCTGTTTTGCAGGCTACAATGGGAAGAGAAAGGAAAAGAGGACAATGCCAATCGTCGTCTGAGAAACAGATTTTTCGTCCACAAGATTCACTCTTTGAAAGATTGAACTAGTAGGCGAAATCATTGAAATGCAAACCAGTGGCATTCTAAAAAGAAGTTGTTTTTGCGCTCTTTCTTTATAGCTATTGGTGTTAAATGGTTTTTTTTTGGTATAACATCTTAAAGGTATCCAAACATTCTCTCATTCCACCTTCAGATTTTGTCTAAAATTTTAGTAATGATAACTTATCGTGGGGTAAATCTTCAACAGACTAACTTCCATTAAAATATATTGTTAAATCTAATAATCTTATTAATAAAAAAATCTACTAGGTATTAAATCATCTTTTAAAAATTATAAATATCTATGACAGAACTATTTGTTTAACAAAGAAAAATGAATCAAATAAATCCCCTATAATGTCTAGTGTCTCATTTGATTTAAGTCATATCAAGCTAGTTGCATTAGCGTCTTTAATATATTAAAATTGTATGATCAAGTACTCAATATTTATTTATTTGTTTATTTATATCAAAATGAAAGTTATTGTCTGATTTGAAAAGTGGCATCCTTTAATAAAAAATAATATTTAATTTTAAGACAACTTTTTAATGATTAGCTTACCTTTTAATTCCATCTCTTTAAATTTAATAAATGCAACGTAATAAATTAAATTAGAAGTTTTTAATTAATTAAGACATATTAGGTCATTTTAAAATAATTGATTGATGAATTAATTACTTGACAAGCTTTTTATATTCCTTTATTCTTTAATTTAAAATATTTAATTGTTTTTGAAAAGTTAAATGTATATCATTGATCCAGTGATCAAATAGGGATTATAAGAAATTAAGTAGCTATAAAGTTGATATAACCGAACAAATTAAACATCCAGGCAATTACAATTCTTGTCTTTTAGAAATATAAAAATTAAATTGTTACAAGGAAGTGAGAGTGGAATAACAATAAGAGCTGAAGGATGATAGAGTGTTTTGAGAAAGTAACTAGCAACATCTTTGCTTATGTCACAAAGGAACGTTAGCTTTGATCACTATGTCTAAACTACAAATATCATGGATTTTTTGTGCCATTAGTTGCTCCCTTACGAGTGACATGAAGTCCTTGAGTGCAAGGTCTCTTTTCTTGGATTGGTATTGAAAAATTCACATATCCTTTCCGTCTATTATGAATAGGTTGTGTTTCCCTAGAAAAATTTTATGAATTATGTTAATCTCCTTTACAAAGGATGAAAGGATAGCAGGACCAAGTCACAATCTCATTATAGCTTGAAGGAGGGATAAAAAGTGACCTTTTTGTGCCATACCTTCCCAAACTAAGCTAGCATAGTCACACTAAAAAAGGAGATGGTCTATATATTCTTCTTCCTGCCTGCAAAGTGAGCAACTACTAAAATTGTTTAGGAACCTGCTAATCCTATTGATAGTATGTAGCTTTGTCTTGATTGTGAATAGACCAGATGTTAGATCCCTTTAAGCAATATTAATTCATCTATTTGACCCATCAATACTCTGTTAGTTATTTTTATGGGATAATTCACAAATATCCTTCCTTATTAGGAGTTACTATTTGACCTTAGCCAAGGTGTACTTGTTTTAGTCTCTAGACTAGAGAAAATTCCTCAGTAATTTCTTAATTGTTTTAGGCACCATAAGGTAGGATCACTAATGTATATGCAAGTTGGTCAAGACTGAGTTGATAAGCTTGAATCTACTACCTAAAGAGAAGATTTTGTTACACCAAGCTGAAATCCTCTTCTGGACCCTTCAAATTAGTGGAAGGAAATCATTATATGAAGGTTTTTAGGTGGATATGGGTATCTCAAGGTAAGTAAAAGGTGGTCTCTTAGTGTGTAAACTAGTTATAGAGGAGAACTAGGTTGACATGTGAGAAGCACTTGAGGAGATGAAGAGTTGGCATTTTTCCTTATTAATAAAGAGCCCTAAAAATCTCTTTGAATTTGTTTAAGGCAGTCATTAAAACATAACATTAGTTGTCATCTACTTTTGAGAACAAGAAGAGATTATCTACAAAGAATAAGCTACACAATTTCAAATTTTTACATTTAGAGTGAAACCTGTACCTGTTCCTTTGGTTAGTGGAAGACAATCTTAGGAGTCTTTTAAGGAACTCCATAACTAGTGTGACAAGACAAGGAGATAAGGGGTCACCTCGCCTAATACCTTTAAATCCCTTAATGAGTTTGGAGGGTTTCCTATTAACAAGAACATTATACGAGACTTAAGATATGCACTACACTTTCCAAGCTACAAACAAGCTAAGGAATCTAAAAGCTTTAAGAGTGTTTTTGAGGAACATCCAATCTATAGAGTTAAAGACCTTTAAAAAATCAATCTTAAAAACATAATCTTTGTTTGAGCATTTCCTGTTATATCCTTTGAATAACTCCTAAAGTATTGAAATATTATATCCAATTGATATATCTTTAATGAATGCACCTTGGGTGAAATCAATATAATTAGGAAGCAACCTTTTCAGTTTGTTTGCTAGTAGCTTGGAATGAGTTTATAGATTATAGTGCTACATTTATGATGAAATGCACCTTGGGTGAAATCATTATGAGCATTTATTTATCTTTATTGCATGTTTAATGCATTAAAGCACTTAAATGTACACTCTATTAGATTAAGTGAGATCTTAACATATTGTTTTGAAGATAAAAAAAAATATTACTATTGATAAATTTACTTTGGTGATATTAGTAGGTCTATTATAATAAAATTAAGCAATATGTTAACGATCAATTTCAATGGAAGGTAAAGTAAGAAAAGAAGCTAATTAAATCAATTAGATAATAAAAAGGATATAGGGAAATTAACAAAGTAGAGCTCACATGCATTTCAAGAGAAATTAAAAAAATCACATAAAGAACTAATAATAAAGAGGAATTAAGTACCTCAAAATGTAATAAATCATTGTAATCTTGTCTTGTTTATTTAATAAATTATGGGCTCAATTATTATCGAATGATTTATATTTAGGCGAATTGCATATACTTTGTTAGAATCAGTAAGAAATTTAGGAAGGTCTTAAAGAAAGTATCTTAATCATCAAAACATTTTTTTGGAATCTTCTAAAAGGGTTTTGAATCAATTATTCCAATGGAAAGAGTTATTAATCTTTAAAAGAACTTAGAGGTTTGAAAATTTAAGTTTGGATAACTTAGTATGTGAATATATACAATTTCACATTGTCCATATGTTAAACTATTCATTATTTAAATATTATTCATCAATCAAAGAAATGTTCACCGACTAGCTTGAGGGTTATAATTGTATATTTGATACCCTAATTGATGTCTAACTAATCAAAGGTAGATGACTAACTAGTCAATCCTGCCTATAAGCTAGCCATTGCAATAAATAATTTATGTGTCTACCAATTATTTGAGTTAGTTTAGGTGTAAAATGATCTTAAATGAATTGTGGGAAGAACCTTTGCCATAATAGAGAGTTAATAAAGCCTTAACATGTTAGAGAGAGTGTTTTACGTGAATGTGTGAAGTGCATAACACAGAATAAGCATTAGTTCATTAGTATGAGTAAGAAAGGGAAATTTTTTAGTTCTATATGAATATGACAATTGATGTATACTTCCCACATAATACTAAAAATAAACTAAATAAATGTAACTATATTTTTTATGGTATAATCTAGTGAAAACGAGTGTCGTTCCCTTAAGGACTATGAGTACTAGTAAGAAAAATCTTTCTATTATCTAATCTAACAAAATGAATGATTAAATTAAAAGAAATGGTTAACTAAACTCAATTTACTATTAACTTAAAAGAAATGGTTAACTAAACTAGATTTACCAATCTAAATAAAAAACCAAAGCAATACATAAAAATGAAGCAATTTGTAAATAAGATCCATATGTAGAATTTCCTAGAATAATTATATGTTTAAATTTATCTTGATTCAATTATGAATGCTAGTTTTGTAGACCGATAGAAATTCTAAAATTATAACAATACTTTTTCTTAAGAAATATAGCTTGATCTTTAAATTGATTGAATAATTAAAATCTCTTTCTATTCAGACTCTAAAAATGCATTAACTTGTTCAATGAATTTTTATTATATTTGACTTTAACTCATAGATTTATGTAGTCTTATGTTTAAGATTCCATGCTTCTTATTATTCATGCAATGATTTATTTATACATATGATTTATGAATCCTTATATATGAAATTTAAAATTAGATCAAAATGCTAGCATATTTTAATTCAAACACAATAAGTAATCATGAATAATTCATAAGATAACTTAGATATTTATTTAAATAAAAAAATTAATCCAAACAAAGAGTTCTAGGTTTCATCCCATTTAGATCTATCCCAATTTAGTTCATAAAAATAAATAAAACCAACAACAATTAAGAAAGAATAGAAAATAAAAGAACTTATTCTTATGGATCCTGAAATCTTGAAGTTGATTCCTTCTTTCGCTTTGAAATTGCTCTTTCTTATCTCAAAATGCTCTAATTTAACTCTTTAATGACTGTCATTTATCTCGTTGTAGTCCCTTTAGGCTCTGTTTGGTTAGAGATGTCAATGGGCTGGGCCGGCGGCCCGAGCCTGGCCCGGCCTAAAAAAAGCGGGCCGGGATGGCCCGGCCCGTCTATATTTTTTAATATAAAAAATTACAAAATGGCGTCGTTTTAGACAAAACGACACCGTTTTGTCAGGCCGACCATGGCCGGCCCGCAGCCCGGCCCGGGCAAACCAGGGTCGGCCCGTGGCCTGCCCATGGCCAGCCAAACTCGGGCCAAAAACGGGCCGGGCCGGGCCGGGATTGACATCCCTATGTT